>CAUYTI010045484.1:0-12825 GCA_963575145.1 Galago senegalensis | reverse complement strand
CTTATTTTCTGCTTTATGATATGGTTAATTTTAATGTCATAAATTTTGCATTTGTGACCGACCTTAAAAACATTTTTGAATTAATGAACATGAGTATTCTTTTCTTTTGCTTTTATTATTCATTACATATTTTGGTTTCATTAGGACCATTTCGGTAAAGCTACCAAGCAAAAGGTTTTTATGTCTGCTTCACCGTGAAGAAATTCTCTTTTAAAACTTTAGGGAAGGATGTCTAAAGTCTGTCCAATACCATCCTCATCAAGTACTGCGTTTCTCACTAATTTGCCTCTTTTAGATGTTAAATTATTACTGTTTTTCAAGTAATTTTATTTTGCAAATTCGGAAATAAATTATACCTTTATCTCTGAAATGCCATTTTAGTGTCCCTGCTTTGTGACCCTTCTGAAGTGAGGAACCATATCTCGTATACCTCTGTACCCTTGCAACTTATTTTAGTGCCGGGGTACGGAGCATACTCCCCAGTCCCAAACAGCTCTCAGATTGCTTTTTTCATGGTCAGGGAAGATATTCATGTGTAACTTCCATATGATCAAGAAGCTATTTTCCACTTGTCATGGTCTTTTGGACAGTTTCCAAGATGTACAATAATAGAGGTTTAGGCACCTAAGTAGATTTTGTGGATTATATGGTAATAAACCACTGGAAAATCCAATCCTGCTTTCACTTCATAGTAAAATATTGCTGACTGGAAGCCCAGGTGGCTGGACCTTCCTCCAGACTAGATTTGCTGTGGTGTCCACAGAATGTGCTTGGTTGTGTGTGCGCACGTGTGCACACACACAAGTTCAATAAAGTCAAATCAAGCAAATAAAACGATCTATAGGGTCTTCAGGAATAAAAAAAGCCACTCACAATGGTAAAAATGTTACCCTTCAAGAGCTGACCGTCCAGAGCAGGAGAGAGGCTCATAAACACAGACTCTCATTGATGGCTGCAGCCCAACTTCATGTCAGTAAAGTAAGAAACTCTGGGAACACAGGAATATTAACCAAAACTTCAGGAGTCTTAAAACACAATTCTGTTGAAATATAGGACTTGGCCTAAGCCTAAGTTAGTTTAATGTTAATATTAGCAACTCAGTAGACAGTTATCAAAGTATAAGCCAGATCCTCTGCTTTATTTTATGCTTAAATTTTATTTTACATAACCAGGAGGTGATATCAGAGAACAGATGACTCATACCTACCATTACTGTGGAAATAAAGAAGTGCGTTAGAATCTAGGTCAGGTGTAATTAACTTGACAGACTTTGTAAAGCTCTGTAGGCAACTGGGAATTTCTTTTGGGCTTTCAGTATGGTAGATCAAAAACATTTTCTTTTGATATTTCTCACAATCAAGAAAATATTCAGTAAGACAGAAAGTTAAACTATTATTATTATTGGTTTTTGCTGCCTGGTTCTGAAATGATTTGCTGCTTGTCTGTGCTTTTATTTATTTATTCATTTTTATTTCAGACTCCTTTATTCCATGAATATATCTACAGAACATCAACTATAGGCAAAACATTGACGTAATCATTGAAGATAACATTGGGACAAATATATCAATTATATGAGGAAACAAATCATTATCTACACTTATCAATTATGAGATAAGTGTACTCATTACCACCACTCCTAGTAAAGTTGACAATCCTAGCTAATACAATTATGATAACCTAAAAATCCCAATGGTTTGTAAAAAAATACAAATTTCATTACTTCCAAGTTACCAAGTTACTTGCAAGTTATCAAAAACAATAGAAAAATCCAGCAACGTAGCTAACTTCAAAATAACTATACAAAATCAATTATATTCCTATGTAAAAAACAAATAGCAAACAAATTTTTTTCCTTATTATATTTTAACCAAAGTCTAAAAAAAGAGATGACTAATATATATAAATAAAAGTAAAAAATAATTTCTAAAAATAAAAAAAGCAGATCATGCCAAGTCTTATAAATAGTAGAAATAGAAATACTTCAAATCATTCCACTTAGTCTGGATACCCCTGATAGTAAAATTAGAAAAAATATATTATTATAAAGGGGAAATTACAGACATATTTCACTGATGAATAAGGATGCAATATGATAAACAACATATTGACATGTTGAGTTAAAAATTGATGTTTAAGTAATATACGTTGATCAAAATTAAATCTAGTTTGTGTGAGACTTAGTCATTATTATTTTTTTTTTCCCACACCCCCTCGCTCCTTCTCTGTCTGATCTCCCCTTCCCCCATGCCCCACCATGTCATTAATTGTCATTAATTGTCTTCATATCAAAGTTGAATACATAGGATTCTTGCTTCTCCATTCCTGTGATGCTTTACTAAGAATAATGTGTTCCACCTCAATCCAGGTTATTACAAATGCTGTAAAATCTTCATTTTTGATGGCTGAGTAATACTCCATAGTGTACATATACCACAGCTTACCAATCCATTCCTGGGTTGAAGGACATTTAGGCTGTTTCCACATTTTAGCGATTGTAAATTGGGCTGCGATAAACAGCCTAGTACAAGTGTCTTTATAGTAAAAGTTTTTTTTTTTCCTTCTGGATAGACGCCCAATAGTGGGATTGCAGGATCAAATGGGAGGTCTAGGTTCAGTTCTTTTAGGTTTCTCCGTACTTCCTTCCAAAAACGTTGTATTAGTTTGCAGTCCCACCAGCAGTGTAAGAGTGTTCCTTTCTCTCCACTTCCACGCCAGCATCTGCAATTTTGAGATTTTGTGATGTAGGCCATTCTCGCTGGGGTTAGATGATATCTCAGGGTGGTTTTAATTTGCATTTCTCTAATAATTAGAGATGAAGAGCATTTTTTCATTTAGTTAGTAGCCATTCGCCTATTGGCTTTAGAGAAGATTCTGTTCATCTCTCTTCCCCATTGATGTATGGGGTTGTTGATTTTTTTCTTATAGATTAATTGAAGTTCTGCATAGATCCTGGTTATTAGACTTTTGTCAGATTCAAAATATGCAAATATCCTTTCCCATTGAGTAGGTTGTTTATTTGCTCTAGTTATTGTCTCCTTTGCTGTATAGAAACTTTTCCGAAACGATTTGCTGCTTGTCTGTGCTTTTATACAGTATTAGGGTTAAAAAGTCTGCACATAAAGTGGTAAAACTGACACTGGAAATAGATCACTTGATCAATAAATATACAAGGAGTTCTGAGATGAGGATAGTGGAAGATCAAGGAAGTTCAAACAAATTTCCCTGCCATCCTAGATTTTACTGTCTTTTGGGGATGATAAGTTATTAATTCTTGTCATTTGGATTTTTCTCTCCACTTAGAAAAGCTTTTAGTGGTCATGGGCATTCTTATGGAAGCATGCTAGATGAAAAGTCTAGATTTTGCTCTTCAAGAATTTTATGGCGTTGTACAAATTATTTTATGTCTCTATGCCTCTATTTCTGCTTATAGATTAAGCAAGATAACCGAAGTTCATGTACCCATGAAAATAGGCAAAACTAATCTCTGCTCTTATAAGTCAGGATGGTGGTTATCCTTGTCATAATTAGAAAGGAGCATGAAGAGAGTCTTCTAGGAGCTGGTGAATGTTCAGTTTCTAGATCTCTGTGCTGGCAATAGAGATACATTTAGTTATAAAAAAATTCTGAGCTGTATTCATCTTTTTAAAAAAATTTATTTCAGATTATTATGAGAGTACATGCATGACTAGTTTACATTGTTTGCATTTGTTAGGTAAAGTTCAAGTTGTAGTAGAGCCCTTTCATGGGGCAGGGGATGCACACCCTTTCATTGTGCCCATTAGGTGAGAGCTCACCAATCCCCCTCTTTCCTCCTCTTTCCCCATTCCCTCTTCCTCCCCCACTTGAGTTTAATAGTGTTTTACTCTCATGTGGGGGGATAGTTGTTTATCTATTGGTTTCATATTAGTATTACATGTATTGGATACTTGCTTTTCTGTTCTTGTGATACTTGATGAAGAAGAATGTTTTCAGCTCCATCCAGGTTAATACAAAAGTTGTAAAGTCTTTATCTTTTTAATGCCTGAATAGTACTCCATGATATGCATATACTCTAGTTATTAATCCGTTCATGAACTTATGGGCACTTGGGTTGATTCCATGTCTTGTGTCTTGGCGATTGTGAATTGAGCTGCAATGAACATTTTAGCGAAACTGTCTTTATGGTAAAAATGATTTTTTTTTCCCTTCTGGGTAGATTCCTAGTAAAGGGCTATCAAATGGAAGGCTTACTTTTAGTTCTTTGGGGATTATCCAGCTTCTTTGCAAAGATGCTGTTTTAGTTTGCAGTCCCACCAACAGTGTAAAAGTGTCTCTTTCTCTCCAGATCTGCGCCAGCCTCTGCAGCTTTGGGACTTTGTGATGTGGGCTCTTCTCACTGGGGATGGGTGATATCTCAGGGTGGTTTTGATTTTCATTTCTTTGATGATTAGAAATGATGAACCACATGTATATTTTTATGCATATTACATTTTAATACATTTTAAAAAAATGTTTATATATTCAGTCTTTTAAATACTTAAAAAAGCCGACTGGAAGCAAGAATCCTAATGTGTAATAAAGATAGCCAAAATAACTTGTTTCAGAATTTCCCCTCAGTAGTCTTGATTGAAAAATTAGATTCCCATTAAAGGCAAGCAAAAAAGAGGTGGCAAAGTATAGGCAAAGGAAAACCAAATTTTAGTAAATCTACCTGAATTGTGTTTTAGATTTTGGCACCATACTTGTTGGTGCTTACCTCAGGCATTCAGGGAGGCCAAATGCTTGTGTTTTCGAACACGCTTTTTGATATTTGCTAAAACATGATGCAAAAACCAGGTCATGGGTACACAGGCTTTTAATAGATTATACAAGGAACAAATAAAACCTCTTAAAAGGATATTTGGAGCCTCAAAGGTCTTAGTCCAAAAATGGAATTACAGTTTCAATAATGTGATGGGACCATCCTCTTTTTATGAATAGCAAATACCATGCCAGCTGCCTACTTTTAATATCAATGAGGAGAGGATGGGTAGAATTTGCACACACACACACACACAATATGTGTTAGAAATAATAAAACATACAGCATTTCCAACAGATCCCTTGTGACCTATTTAATAAAATACAGAATTCCAAATTCTAAGCGTTTTTCCTTAGCACCTGGGAAGCTGAGCGGCATCCTAACATGTGCTGGTCACTAGGGTTGGACGTCTGTATATCTCAGGATTCTTAATCACCTGCTTCCCTCCCTCTTCTCTCTGGGCTATTTTATATCCACAAGGATTCTTCTTTCTTATTCTGTATGTAAAACATGAAGAAACACACCATTTAGTTGCTGATTTCTTTTAATGAAAATGTGGATAGAGAAGGAAATTTATTAATACATCACTCAGTATTTCTGGTCGCAGAAATGCTATGCATGGATAAGCAAAGAAAAAGGCTCTCGGGACCAGCTCCTTTACAGTGATAGAAACAGGTGTTCTCTTTTAGTTGTCAAGTCAGCTCCCTTCTGAGCATCTCAGATAAGTGGTCCAAATTACATCTAAGAGGAAGATTCGCCAAAGCATAATTACTTTTCATCAGGGTGCCACAAATAATGAAAGGAAAAGAACATTGGAAGTATATTGTAGTCTACTTAATCACCATCATTTTAAAGAGCTGATGTAGAATTCCTTACTTGATTCAAGACAAATTGTATGGCTTTGGTGGTAAATTAGGCGTATTTTCTAAACACTAAATTATATTTCTTCTAATTCACATTTGGCTAAGAAAAGCTGACTAGTTTTTGTAGCAATGGAATATAAGAGATAAGGTTTGCAGCTGCCATTTCAAACAGTGCATTTTTTTTTGTCTGTTCTTCAATAGCTTCCTGTGTTTCTATTCATACTGAATGAAACCCCTTCTGTCTATTTCCTGGTGAGATGAATTTCATCAGGGTTGCCATCTATGCAGGATGCTGGCAGATTCCATACTTCACCTTGATGCTCTATTCCCTCTTTCCCCCACTTTGAACCAAGTGCTAAACTTACGGAGAGCAAGAGATTAGTACGGGTAGAGATTGTAAAGCTTTGCCCTGGTGACAAACAGTTGTCTAGCACAGTGCATAAGAAATCCTGGTCATTAGAATTTTACGTAGCGTTTATGTGTATTTTAAGAGAAATTCTAGAACTAAATGGCTTCAGTTGAGGCACAGTAGAAAATCCAAGGCTGATTAAACTAGGTTTGACTGACTCTAAGCTCAAGCAGTGATTAGTTATGGAGAAGGTCTTAGGGGTCTGCATGAGCTGGTGCATTTACCTATAAAATTAGGATAATAATACCCATCCTTTAAGAATCACATGTCATAACAAAAAACAAATTTTCTAGGATTGTACTGGACTGGTAGTAGTAATTTTAGGGAAACCTGATATTCTTGAGAGGGTGCACAGGCTTTCAGGGAAGTGTTAAGAGGAAGTGTTCATCATACCAAAGCATCTTTAACCAGAGTCAAGGTTGCCAAGGCACCTTCCGTTTTCCTAATTGCATTACGTTTCTCCCCCATCAGCAGCTCCCTTTCTGTGATCCGCACTGTTTGTTCTTTCCGGCTCTTGTCATCAACAGCCTCGGCTCACACAGCGCCTTGCTTTTTGTCCCCTATGCTTGATGACTCTTTCTCCCTCTTGCCAACTGGGTGGATGGAATAGAAATGCCCATTCAAAACATAAAATCTGCCTTGGTGATTAAGACACTTTGCGTAGAGCTGTAGGCTTCCCAACGCATTATACATCTACAGCAGGGATCAGCAAACACTTTCTGTAAACAGTTGGACAGTATGTTTTTCAGGCTTTGTGGGCTGTGTGATTTCCGTCTCAACTGTTCAACTCTGCTCTCATCAACAGTAAGTCAACAAATCAGCAAGTAGCATTTGTTATGTGCAATAAAACTCTAATTGCAAAAACAAGCGGCAGGCTGAATTTTACCCCTAGACCATAGTTTTCTGGTCTCTCTAAGACAGAGATGGATCAGATTGTTCTCGAGTTTAAAGGGCCATTTTCAGAGATGCCGCCCAGCTTTCTTCAGAGTGTGCTCCATAGAGAGCTGCCCCCCCCCAAAACAGAAGCTAACTGGTCAAATATATTTCTGAAATGTTACATGATGTGTCCCCATTTTTAGCCTCATCATTGCATTAGCATATCAAAAGCCCTGACATTTTTCAGGTCTGATATTCATCAGAGATGATAGCTAATTCTTTACTAGTGCTTGCTGTGTGCTCAGAACTATTTTAAACTCTTTTACACGCACTTGTTTCTTTTAATCTCACAGATTACCCTGTGAGTAATGCAATGTCATGAATTCCATCGTGTAGCTGATGAAGCTGAGGCACTGAGAGGTAAAGTAACCTGCCTGAGGTGACGTACTTAGGGCAGCTGGGATTCAAACGTAGGCTGCCTTACTTCAGGTGCGTGCTCTTAGCTGCCCTTGTAACATCTCAGCACCTATGAGACTTACTGTGAGACCTGGGCACACGCTGATTTGATGCAGTTCTCTCAGTGTGCATATTGAGAAAGAGAATCCTAGAGAGATTCAAGTGACTTTGCAAAGGTCACAAGCATAATTAATACCGGGTAAGTCTAGAAATCAATTAAATGACTACCTGGTACTTGAAGACATGCTTCAATTAATCCCTTATAAAGACAGAGAATCCTTTTAAAAATGAGTAGTCACCTCTAATGTCCCCTTTTCAATTCAGATTTTTATAACCAGTTTCACTTTAATGGGGTGAATACACAGTTTGATTTTTAAATCCCCTCTCATGGAGGAGATGACAGACCTTGATCTGCAACTCTGATCTCTCTCCCAGGCTCGACCTCAGTGGCTCCCATACGCCTTAATGTACATTCGAATCCCTTGGGGGTGCTTAGAAAGAATGATGCTGGGCAGCAGCCCACCCCTCAGATATTCTGATGGACGCGGAGCGTGTAGCAAAGACATTTTGAAGGATAGCTCCAGGGGATTCGACTGGGTAGCTAGGGCTGAACCACTGCTTTCGAATCACATTTATTATTACCTGCTAAACTTGTCCACCCGCGTTAACAGCTAACATTTCAAATACTACATGGCATGAAATGAAACTTACGGTTGTGGTTCATGGGTTATAATTATTGAAAATGTGACCACATCCCAAGCACGAATGGAACTTCATTAGTCCAGATGAATCATGCCGGTGCTTGTAATATTCAGTCTGTTGCATGTGAATGAGACCTTTGGATTGACGTGCATTGTTGCAGAACCAAACTGACCCAAAGACCCAGGGATTCTGATAGTTCGCCACAAACCTCTATGCCTCACACAGAGGCTGCTGTCTGCCTTTATCTGGCTGTCTTAAGTTAGGGACAGAAGGTGGAAGAAACAAATATTTTGGAGCATTAGATTTGCCTCTATCCTCTACCTCTTACAAATATATAATCATTTCTAATAGAAGACATTTAGAAGAGACATCATGTATCGGGGAAGAATTTAGGAAAGAAATAGACTATCTAAGAGAACAAATAGAGTGGCAATTACCAAGGACTCGAGACAGTCTAATTACTACTATTGAACACTGAATTTATCTTTAAGTTTTCTGGCAGTTAAGGCAAAAAAGGAAACATGTTGAGCTGCATAGTTTTACATTCTGGCTAAAAACAACTTTCACATTTGTCTACGGAGAAAATTATTATTTTTTAGCTGAATTCAACCAACAATTTAACACATATGTCCTTGGGATAACATAGTTGAAAATGTCCTTGCCACAGTTTAGCAAAAGCCAAAGAAATGATTTTCAATCATTGACAACTGAATGAACCGTCTAAAAGATCTCGAGTTAGTAGGCCATTTCTATGGCCACTCATTCATTCTATCACCTATTTGCTTTTGACTATAGGCTGGATCTAATGTTACGTTCTGGGGAGATGGTGAGGAATAAGGTGAATATGGTATATTCTCAATGAGCTCACAGTAGAGAGGAGGAAATACTCAGAGTAAGGGAGGCCAGAGCCTGAAATAAAGATGTGCGATTATTTGTACCTTTCACAAAGATATGTTAAGATGTCATAGGAACACAGAGGAGGAGCTGAGCTTCAGGGACACGAGGAGGACCGAGCAGGCTTCGTCATATAGACACACAGGGCAATGCAGTGGGAGATGTTCTGGAGGCAGGATAGCAGGACCAGAGGGATGGGGAGGAGGGCGCACAGAACTTTAGGAAAATTACAAGCCTCTCCCCTAAAATGGAAGGTAGGATTTATATGGAGTTGTGGGATGAAAGACATAGGTGAGGGTCAGGTGAAAATGGCGAGAGTCCATAGCAAAGTGATGGGTCGGCACCTCAGTATTTTAAACAGGGGGTCACATGGTTGGTGTTTTAGAAAGCTCACTCCAAGGATAGTGTGTAAGAGAGAGAGCCTGGGAGGTCACTTAGGAGGCTATGGGGGTAATTAATTTCTTATGTGTTGAGGATCTGAAGGGAGAGAAGGGCAGAGATTCTGAAGCTTTTTAGGAGGTTGACTTGTATGGCTGGGTTAATGGCTCTGGGGAGAGGGAGAGGGAAGACAGGCCTCCTGGGTTTGGTGACTGCATGGCTGTGGCATGATGCCTGGAGATTGGGAGCAACAGGGATGAATCATGTGTGGGTAGAGAGCAAAGAGTAGGAGATGGTGAGGATGATGAGTTCAGGGGACGTTCAGGAGAAACTGCAATAAAGAGTTGAGGTCTGAGCCAGAGATGGTGGATTTAGAATTTATCAGCATATGAGTGGCAGTTAAAAGCAATGCAAGCAGTGAGATACCTAGGAGTGTATAAAGTGAAGAGACCTCAGAGTTTGGAATGCTGAGAAACACCCTTAAAAGGCCTGTGGAGGAGAACATCATAAGCCACAGAGCTTATGATGGAGCCAGAACATGGTAGGAATGAACTAGGAGGATGTGGGGTAATGGAAGTGATCAAAAGGAGACAGGCATTTACCTGGGGGTGTAAATTGGGACAGAGATATACAGAATGTGCCTGTTAAACTGTCCCTGTCACATAGCTGTTGTGCTGGGACCTGGCAGGTGCTGGGTCTCTGGCTGCGGGACTGAATTCTCTTAATAGGAGCCTGTGGATAGTTGATATTGTTTAAAGAGCAGATAACTTAGATATCAGATAATGTTTCAAAAGTTTGAGATCCAAACTCTTCCAGCACAGATGAGATGTCCACAGACTTAAGCCCTTTTGTGAATGCAGAATAAATTTCCTTGAAAATATCTAAATACTGATACAAGACAAAGTGGAGATGACCACGTTCTTGGCTAGAGAAATGTGGAGCAGGCAATTTCAATTTACACAGTTTCAAGACCCATCAAGCCCTTCACTGAATAGAAGCTAAGTATGTTCTGTAGGACAGGTGATCTCAGATGAAATCGTGTTCTGAAGGTCTGGTCAGGAGGAATGAACTGCAAACAGTTCATTCCTGTTTGACCGGAATTATTTGAACCTTACGATCTTCAATATGGCAGTTTTAGTTCGGGTCTGATTGGTATGTTATTCTCCTTGTTAATTGTATTAGACTACATGACTGACTGCTCAGTGAAGAGCTTTCCTTGTTAGTAATAAAGACAAATCACTGATAGTGGGTCTCTTTTCCCGTATGGATGGATCCTTAGGACCCTTTAGCTAAAAGACGACAGAAGCCTTTCTGATTTGCACACCCTTAGGAGGCGTTAGTGACTATTGCAGCTTCTCTCTGCACACCATGAAGTATCTTCTACAGATTCTGACTCCAGTCTCTATGAAACAAGCAAGACTTCCCAGCGATTTTGGAGGTCCCAGCCTTACGGTGTTTTTAGTTATGCATCTCTGCTTTGTTTCTACCATCCTGACCACTCACATCTTACAGAGGAGAAAGTGTTTATTGCCTGTCTTTCTGGAACTGGACCTAATTTCTGACATTCCTGACTGCAACACTGCTAATTGGATCAGAGTTCCCAACCATTTCAATTCCTTGAAGACCCATAAATTCCAAGGCTTATGTTTATTTCCCCTCAATTTTCAGCATCTATAAATAAAAGTATTAAATTGCTTTTTAAAACATAACACAAGAGGAAACTTTAGTCTCCTATCATCTGTAAAGAGGAGAAAAGAAGAAATGTTTTAGAACCAAGGAAGGTCATTATGCAATTTGGTGTCCTGCAGATTCTTCACTGGGAAATCAAGAAAGAGGCATACAAAGATTTTATTTATTTTATCACAAAAATTTCTTATAATTAATTTGCTGAACTATGGAGAACATGTGAACATAATACAAATGTGTATAATACTAGAGTTTGTATTTTAAATTCAAAATGAAAAGTAGAAATATTTAATTGTTAAAATGTTCTCTTTTATAATTCATTTGTGCTGATACCTTCCCTCCTGTACCAAGATGTCAGTATCGGGCTTGGTCAGCAGGTGGGATGAGGAGTTTAGAATTGCACCCTGACTCCTCAAACTGGGAGCAGTATTTACTTTGATTCAGGTTTGTAATGGAGAACAGCCATTCACAAGCATAGGTACTGCCTAACATGGATATTCAGGACAACTGTTGCAGGCAGGTGTGGACTCTTGCCATCTTTAAACAGAATCATATTTAGGAACCAATGCCCTATTGTGCTGTGGTTCAATAGCTGCTGTTTGTGGTCTGAATTTACACTTGACATCAATCAACAAAAGCAACCTGGACAGTGTTAATTCACTGTCACGAAGTCCGGATTCAGAGAGCCTTGGGGAGCTTCATCTTCAACCCCACAACTTAGGTGAAGACAGCCAGGGCCATATCTTTTAGTTTTGGAACCCACTGCAACAAGAAAAGGGAATCCGATTTTTCTTTGCCAGTCTTCTCCACTTTCCCACTCCCTCTTTGAATATGACCACACATTTACGTAGCTGTTTGTGAATATCCTTGCAGAGAAATATTTAGTGTTCAGAGGTGTGGTATCTTTGACCAGAAACCTTAGGAGCACCAAGTGTGGCTTTTGCCCAATTTAAAATGAACCAAGTTGATTAACTTCAACAGTTGTAATTTCTTCTATGACCAGGTCACAGAGCTTTCCATGAAATACATTGGGTCAAGCCATCATTAACTTGCCTGTGGTTAAAGCACAGGAACTAAGTGTTGAGGACATTCATGATTTATTCTATTTAATTTCTTAGAGCAGTTAAACTCCTGGTGATGGAAGCACTGACCTACCTTCTGGGTCCTTCCAGATGTTTCCACCTTGGATGAAGGTATCCTGCCCAAACCTGCTGTCATCATGATAACCATCTGTAGTTGTGCTGAGGAATTCAGACAAGTCTATGTGAAACTTCCATTTCCTTCAATACACAAAAAATGTCATTTCCCAGTGTTGGGCCTGCCTTGGTACCATGTCACGGATGTCTTTGATCACTTTAAAATTCCCAAGACCACATAAATAAAGCTAACTGGGTGGCAATAGTTTATGAGCAGCGATAGAAAAGGCCACAACCAATTTGACCCTTTTAAGCAACTGGGCTTGTAAATCTTCTTCCAGTTTATCTTCATCTCATTGAGCAAGGCAGATGCTGCAGGGCTTAACTAATGGTCTGAGTAGCTGTATATTTCTGTTCAGGACTTGTCATTCTGCTCCTTTATACCCTCAGATCTGTTGTAGGTTTCACCGCCCATCTAGTTTCTCTGGAAAGAGTCCTGCAGCTTTGCCACTTTTGTTATTCACTTTCCAAAGCAAACACTATTGATGTTTGAGTCTCCTTTTCAGTTCAGTGAGGATCACCTCTCCAGGAGTCTGTTCCTAGAGTGATCGTAGCTCTTGCTGTGCTTTGATTCATAATGAC
>CAUYTI010045482.1:0-24489 GCA_963575145.1 Galago senegalensis | reverse complement strand
TACACTGCTGGTGGGAATGTAAACTAATACGTTCCTTTTGGAAAGACATCTGGAGAACACTTAGAGAACTAAAAATAGACCTGCCATTTGACCCTGCAATTCCTTTGCTGGGTATATTCCCAGATGACCAAAAATCGCATTACAACAAAGTCATTTGTATCAGAATGTTTATTGCAGCCCAATTCATAATCTCCATGTCATGGAAGCAGCCCAAGTCCCCATCGATCCACGAATGGATCAACAAACTGTGGTATATGTACTCCATGGAATACTATGCAGCCATTAAGAAGGATGGAGAATTTACATCCTTCATGTTCACATGGATGGAGCTGGAGAATGTTCTTCGGAGCAAAGTATCACAAGAATGGAGAAAAAAGTATCCAATGTACACACCTCTATTATGAGACCAATCTAAACCTTTTATATGAAAGCTATAACCAAATAGCCTAAGAACATGCGGACAGGGGAGGTAGAAGGGAGGGGGTAATGGGAGGAGGGAGGGGGTTTTGAGGGATCACTTCTGAGTTTTGTCTTATAGGGGTACAGGTGAATCTTTCTAAGAGTAGAATGTGAACGTTTTAAAGCAATAACTAAGAAAATGACATGAAGCCTGTGTTGACCAGTTTGATGGAAGTATTTCAGAATGCATGTGAAAACCCCACACTGTACCCCAGAAGTGCATTAATGTACATAGTTAACGTTCAATAAAAAAAAAAGAAAAAAATATACATAAAATTAACACAAGTAGGTGGTTTTTGAAAAAATTAAATAAAAAATATCAAACTTAGGAGTGGCACATGTGGCTCAAAAAGGTAGGGCACTGGCCCCATATGCCAGAGGTGGTGGTTTTAAACCCAGCCCCTGCCAAAAAAAAAATCAATCTATCTATTTATCTATCTATCTATCTATCTATCTTTGGCCAGACTACCTGGAACAGAAAAGTAAAATCTCCAGTAACCTTGATCAGAAATGGTAAAGTGTAAATAACAAGAGATCCCAAAGAGATACAACAGACTATCTCTGAATCCTACAAGATACTCTACGTCCAAAAATTTGATAATGTGGAGAAAATCGATCAATACTTGGAATTATCCCCTTTTACCTAGACTTAATCAATAAGAACTAGATCTCCTGAACAGACCAATTTCATGCACTGAGATCAAAGAAACAGTAAAAAGGTGGCTTCACACTAGAATCTATCGAACCTTCAAGGAAGAGCTTATACCCATACTGCAGAAATTATTCTAAAAAAATGAGGAGAAAGTAATCTTCCCCAATACGTTTATGAAGCAAATGTCACCCTGATACCAAAACCAGGAAAAGATCCAACTAAAAAGGAGAGCTACAGACCAATTTCAATAATGAATATAGATGCAAAAATTCTCAACAATATCCTTGCCAATAGATTACAGCTTCTCATCAAAAAAGTCATACATCATGATCAAGTAGGTTTCATCCCAGGGATGTAAGGCTGATTTAACATACACAAGTCCATAAACATAATCCACCATATCAACAGAAGCCAAAAGAAAGACCATATGATCCTCTCAATAGCTGCATAATAAGCATTTGTATTTTGTAATGTTATTAAGCCAACTACACATAGGTCATTAATACCTTCATGCATATATGAGGTACAATGTGCTGAATTTTTTTATACAATCTGACATTGGTTACATCAAACCAATCATCATAGCTTTCACCTCATTTACTTGATTATTATGCCAAAACATCTATGTTCTACACTTCACAGATTTGACTTGTACCCGTGTCATATGCTTCATAGGTGTGGTCCTGCCTTTTACCCTCCTTCTGTCAAGCCTTCACTCACCTCTCCTTTCCCACTCCGTTTCTCTCCTTCATCCTGGGCTATAGTTGTGTTCTATTTTTCATAAAAAAGTCTGAGTAAATATAAATAGGTTTCATAGAAGTACTGAGTACATTGGATAATTTTTCCTCCATTCTTGAGACATTTCACTCAGGAGAATATGTTCCAGATCCTTCCATGTAAACAAAAAGTAGGTAAAGACTTCATCTTTTTTAAGGATGTATAGTATTCCATGGTGTACATGTACCACAATTTGTTAATCCATTCATGGGTGGATGGGCACTTGGGCTTCTTCCATGACTTGGCTATTATGAATTGAGCTACAGTGAACAATCTGGTGCGAATAGCTTTTTTGCAAAGTGATTCTTGGTCTTCTGTATCTACTCCTAGTAAAGAAATTGCAGGATCCAATGGCAGGTCAATTTTTAGATCCCTGAGTGTTCTCCAAACTTCTTTTCAAAAGGGACATACTAGTTTGCATTCCCCCCAGCAGTGCAGAAGTGTTCCCTTGTCTCCACATCCACGCCAACATCTGTAGTTTTGAGATTTTGTGATGTGGACTACTCTTACTGGAGTTAGATGGTACCTCAAAATGGTTTTGATTTGCATTTCTCTGATGATTAAATAAGATGGGCATTTTTTCATGTGTCTCTATACCATGTGCCTCTCTTCTTCAGAGAAGCTTCTGTTCAGGTCTCTTGCCCATAGTGAAATGTGATCACTTGTTCTTTTCTTATTAATAAGTTTGAGTTCTCTATGGATTCTGGTTATCAGACCTTTGTCAGAAATGTAACCTGAAAATATCCTCTCCCATTCTGAGGGAAGTCTGATTGCTTTACATACTGTGTTCTTGGCAGTGCAACTTTTTAATTTAATCAGATCCCAGTAATGTATTTTTGGTATTGCTTCAGTTGCCCTGGGGGGTCTTCCTCATAAAGTTTTCTCCCAGACAAATTTCTTCAAGTGTTTCTCCTTTAGTTTTTCCAAGAATTGTTATGGTTTCATGTCTTAGGTTTAAGTCTTTTATCCAGTGAGAGTCAATTTTTATTAGAGGTGAAAGGTGTGGGTCCAGTTTCAGTCTTCTACAAGTTGTCAGCCAATTCACCCAGCACTATTTGTTAAATAGGGAGTCTTTCCCCTAACGTGAGTTTTTAATAAGCTTATCAAAGTTCAAATGATGATAAGTGCCTGGGTTCATCTTTTGGTTCTCAATTCTATTCCAAATATCTACCTCTCTATTTTTGTGCTAATACCATGCTGTTTTGATCACTATAGACATATAGTATAATCTGAAGTCTGGTAACATGATTCCACCTGATTTGTTATTATTTCTGAGTAATGTCTTGGCTTTTCAAGGTTTTTTTCTGATTCCATATAAAATGAAGTACTAGTTTTTACAGATATTTAAAGTATGACAGAGGTGCTTTAATAGGCATTAAATCTATAAATTGTTTTGGGTAGTATGGACATTTTAACAATGTTTATTCTTCCCAGCCATGAGCATGGTATGTTTTCCATTTGTTGACATCTTTGGCTATTTCTTTTCTCAAAGTTTCATAGTTCTCCTTATAGACATCTTTCATGTCCTTTGTCAGGTACACTCCCAGATATTTCATTTTCTTTGACACTACTGTAAAGGGAATAGAGTCCATAACTGTTTTTTCAGCTTGACTATTGTTGGTATATATGAATGCTACTGATTTCTGAGTATTGATTTTGTAACCTGAGATGCTGATGTATTCCTTGATCACTTCTAAGAGTTTTGTGGTTGAGTCCCTGGGGTTTTCCATGTATACAATCATATCATCTGTGAAAAGTGAAAGTTTGATCTCTTATCCTATATGGATACTCTTGATTGCCTTCTCTTGCCTAATTACAATCGCTAAGACTTCCATTACAATGTTAAAAAGCAGTGGAGACAGTGGGAATCCTTCCCTGGTTTCTGATCTGAGTGGAAATGATTTCAATTTTACTCCATTCAATACGATATTGGCTGTGGGTTTGCTATAGATGGCCTCTATCAGTTTAAGAAATGTTCCTTCTATACCTATTTTCTTAAGTGTTCTGATCATAAAAGTATGCTGGATATTATCAAAAGCTGTTTCTGCATCAATTGAGAGGAGCATGTGTTTTTGTTTTTTAATTTATATGATGTATTATATTTATAGATTTACATATATTGAACCAGTCTTGATAGTCTGGGATAAAACCCACTTGGTCATGTAGTGTATAATTTGTTTGATGTGTTGCTGGATTCTGTTTGCTAGGATCTTATTGAATATTTTTGCATCAATATTAGAGATATTGACCTGTAATTTCCTTTTCTTGTTGGGTCTTTTCCTGGTTTGGGGATAAGGGTCATGTTTGCTTCATAGAATGTGTTGGGAAGTATTCCCTCTTTTTCTGTGTTTTGGAAAAGGTTCAGTAATGTGTGTACTAATACTTCTTTAAAAGTTTGGTAGAATTCTGATGTGAAACTATCTGGTCCCAGGCATTTCTTTTTGGAAAGATTTTGTATAGTTGATTCCCTTTCAAAACTAGATATAGGCCTGTTCAACATTTCCACTTCTTCCTGGATAAGTCTAGGAAGATGGTATGATTCCAAATATTGGGCAATTTCCTTCAGATTTTTGTATTTCTGAGAATAGATTTTTTTGTAATATTCATTAAGTATTTTTTTACTTTCTGTGGGGTCTGTAGTTATCTCTGTCATTTCTGATTGATGAAATTAGAGATTTTACTCTTCTATTTCTGGTTAGGTTAGCCAAAGTTTTATCTATTTTATTGAACTTTTCTAAAAACCAACTTTTTTAGTCGTTGATCTGTTATATAATTCTTTTATTTTCAATTACATTTAATTCTGCTCTAATTTTGGTTATTTCTTTTTTTCTGTTGGACTTGGAGTTGGAATGTTCTTTCTTTTCCAGTTACTTGAAATGTCCCATTAAGTTGTTAAATTCCTTTCCTTCCATTCTCTTGAAAAAAAGCTTGAAATGCTATAAATTTCCCGCATAGGACTTTCTTTGCAGTATACTAGAGGTTCTGGTAGTTCATGTTCTCATTATTATTTTGCTCCAAACATTTGGTAGTTTCCTTCTTAATCTTATCAATGACCCAGCTATTGTTTAGCATAAGATTATGTGGTTTCCATGTCTTTGTGTGAGATTGCAGATTCCTGTTGTTACTGAGTTCAACTTTTATTCCATGATGTTCCAAGAAGTTACAAGGGATAATTTCTATTTCTTAAATTTGCTGAGGTTAGCCTTATGACCTAAGATATGATCAATTTTGGAGGATGTTCCATGTGCTGATGAGAAAAATGTGTATTCAGTTTTATTAGAATGAAATGTTCTGTATATGTCTGTTAAATCCAATTGTTGGATGGCTAATTTTAAATTTAAAATTTCTTTGCTTAGTCTCTTATTGGAGGATCTATCCAACACCACCAAAGAGGTGTTAAAATCTCCAGCTATTATTGTACTGGAAGTAATCAAGTTGCTCATTTCAGTTAGGGTCTCTCTTATAAATTGAGGAGAATTCTGGTTGGGTGCATAAATATTAATAATTGAAATCTAATCATGTTGAGTGTTTTCCTTAACAAATAAGAAGTGACCATCTTTATCTTTCCTCACTTTTGTTGGTTTAAAGCCTATTGTATATACAATTAAAATTAACACACTGCTTTTTTCCTGTTTGCCATTTGCCTGAATAATATATGACTATCCTTTTACCCTGAGTCTATATTTATCTTTTAAGGTAAGGTGATATTCTTGTATGCAGCAGATATCTGGCCTGAGTTTTTGTATCCATGTACCCAGTTCGACAACCTGTGCATCTTTATAGGGTAGTTTAAGCCATTCACATTAATTGAGAGTAGTGATAACCCTGATATTATTTTGGGTGTCGAGTTTTTTGAACATCCAGTGGACATTTTTAATCCTTTCACCACTGTGGAAGTTGGATTTTGATCAAAATTTTCTTGGTGAGTTTACTTGGGTGGTAAAGCATTGTGGTGGTCATTGTGGAAGATGGGCCTGAGAATATCCTGGATGGCTGGTTTAGTTATTGCAAATTTCTTCAGCGTGTGAATGTCATTAAAGTATTTAATTTCTCCATCATAAATGAAACTCAGTTTAGCTGGATACAGGATCCTGGGTTGAAAATTGTTTTGTTTTAGAAGGTTGAAGGTAGATGACCATCCTCTTCTAGCTTGAAAGGTTTCAGCAGAGAGATCTGCAGTCATTAGAATATTCTTCCCCTTGTAGGTTATGGTTTTCTTACATCTGGCTGCTTGTACAATTTTCTCCTTCATGTTAACTTTGGCAACGTTAGTTATAATGTGCCTTGGTCTTATTCAAATTGAATCGTGCTGGGGTTCTGAAACTGTCTGCTATCTGAATTTCAGAATCTTGTGGCATGTCTGGGAACTTCTCCTTCATTATCTCATGAAATAGGGCCTCTGTGTCATTAAAAGCAACCTCATCAATTTTGAGAATTCCTATCAGATGAATATTAGTTTTCTTTGAGTTATCCCAGAGCTCTCTGAGGGAATGATCCATTTTTGCTCTCCACTTTTCTTCTTCTTTGAGTGTTTAGTAGCATTCAAAAGCTTTGTCTTTAATGTCGTAAATCCTTTCTTCTGCCTGATCCATTCTGTTACTGGGTGATTCTAGTGTATTTCTCATATCTTGGATGGCTGCAACTTCTTATCTCAGTGTGTCTAAATCTTTGGTGGTTTTGTCTTTAAATTCATTGAATTCTTGAGCCATTTTTGAATTATTCCTAGGATGTCTAATTCCAACTTTACTTCCATTCTGTTGCTCTTATTTGCCATCCAAATTCTACATTTGATTTCTGACATCTCACTCATCTGTTTGTGAATGGGGTCCTCTTGTTTGGCTGATTTGTCATTCCTTGGGGAGTTGAACTGTCCTGATTATTCATGTTGCCAGAGTTTTTCCTCTGATTTCACACCACGATTGTTTTTCATTGTTTAGCTAAATGAGCAGGTAAGTTGAAATTGGATTGGAGGCTTCTGGGGTTGTGGTTGACAAGCCCTTCACCACAGAGATGGCACTGGTGACTACAGCTTTTCCTCTACAATTTTACAAAGGGTCTGTATAGTACTGCAGTCTATGACTCTAAAGGCCTGCTTGGTGTAGAGGGTGTAGGTGGCTCTGTCTTGTATTCAGCTTATCTCTGTCCAATCCTAGTGAATTGGTGACTGAGTGTTATAAAGGCCTGCTTGGTGTAGAGGGTGTAGGTGGCTCTGTCTTGTATTCAGCTTATCTCTGTCCAATCCTAGTGAATTGGTGACTGAGTGTTGCAGTTTCAGCTTTGAAGAAATTCAAGCAACTGAGACGTCCCTTCCCCTAGACGTAATACCTGGAAGAGGTAAATCAAAACTTCTTACAACAAAACCAGGATATCACCTCGGAGGGTCCTCAGTTGATTTGTCCAGATCAAGAGTTCCAAACCAATTGTCTCAATCAGCACCCACCCTCTAGCTGGAGAGTTCAAAAAGTCGGCAGCAACTAGATAGTATGAGTCTACTGGTAGCTCAAGTGTGGCTCACTCTGATGCTCCAAGGAGTCAGAAAGGCATGTCCACTAGAAGGTTCGGAGCAAGGGGTCTGATGCCTCTTTCCCCACCTTGCTCACCCTTCACCAATGGACTCTGGTAATCCAAGTCTCTGATAACCCCACCACCAGTCTCTGTTAACCCAGTCTCTGTGGCCCAGTTCTGTCCAATATGCCTTCATGCCAAGGTTTTGTGTCTGCCAGAGTAAAAGTAAAGTCAATGCCTCCTCCTCTCAGTTACCACCATTTGTCACCAGCCAGCAGGGGGAGCTGAAGCCTGCCTGCCTCAGGCAAACAATGGAAGCTGACGAATGTTCTACCTGAGCTCAATATAAACCTGAGGATATCCAGACAGCAAAAGAATTTCTCCCTCAGCCACTGTGCCTTTGTTGCCACTGATCTGCAGCTCTGGTATCCCTATAGGGTGAGGTCTGGTTCCCTCTGGCAGGCCACAGGATTGGGGATGTGACTCTTCAAATTAGACCCTAGCAGGGTCGCTGTATTAATGCTGCTGTTGGGTGGGAGGTGTCTCCACTTGGGTTTGTGCACCTCAGCAGTTCCTGAGTCTCCACCCATAGCACAGAGATACAAACCTCCTCCCACTGCTGAGATACACTTTCCTATAGCCAGGCCAGTCACCTTTTCCTCTATGTCTTTCTGTATTGTTACTGGATTCACAGATACAGCAAAGCTGCACTGCTTCTGGCTATGCAATACCCAGTCCTAGCCAAGAAGTGCAGACATTCTGTTCTCTGCAGGAGTTGGACTTCTAGACTGCCAGGCCAGGAGGGAAGGGTAGACTGGAAGTTCAAGGTGGCAGGGAAAATATTTGTTCAAACTTCCTTGCAGACAAGGGAATTCCTGGACTCACAGCAGGAGTTCTCTGGAGAAGGAGTCCCAGCTTCCAGCAATTCTTTATGGTGGGGCGAGGAAAGAGTACCTCAGTTCATTATTAAGTAGTAGAGCTCCCATAGCAAGTAGTAACTCTTTTGGGGGAGGGGAAGAACACATATTCTATTTGGAATGTGTTCTGTATCTGAAATTTGTTTCCTTGGAGTTGTAGCTTGCCTTGGCAGGGAAGACATTCAATTATCTCTTCTCTCAGCTCGGCTCCCCTCCTTCAGCTTTGTTGGGTTCTTTCTTGCCATTATCTCTCCCTCTGGACTGGAGCTTTTGTTGAAAGCTAATTCCACTCAGCCATCATCCCCTATTCCCCCATATTCTTACTGAGTGTGAAAATTGGAGTTACAGAATATAGTCAACCCAAGGATTTAGCAAAGTACAAAACACACTGAAACCAAACAAGCAAATAAAAAGACAAAAAAAGCTACCAGACACATAAACACACAGATTCACAGGCAATCAGAAACAAGTGAACAAACAGACAAGAAACAACAACAACAAAAATGATAGTAATCATAAAATAATTTTAAAAACTCTAATAGTCTGATGTAAGCACTCTCAGCAACCATAAAAAGGGAAGACGAGGAAGAGAGAGTAAAAAAAAAAAAATAGTAGGCTCGGCGCCTGTGGCTCAAGTGGCTAAGGCGCCAGCCACATACACCCAAGGTGGCGGGTTTGAATCCGGCCCGGCCTGCCAAACAACAATGATGGCTGCAACCAAAATAGCCAGGCATTGTGGCAGGTGCCTGTGGTCCCAGCTACTTGGGAGGCTAAGGCAGGAGACTTGCTTGAGCCCAGGAGTGGGAGGTTGCTGTGAGCTGAGATGCCACGGCACTCTACCCAGGGGGACAGTTTGAGGCTCCTGTCTCAAAAAAAAAAAAAATTAGTATTAATAAAAAATTAACAATAAATCCTACAAGAAAAGGATGAAAAGAGTGAAAAAAAGAAAAAAAAGGGGCACCACCAACAAAAATATTATTCACATATATGTATATATATATATATATACACACACACATATATATATATATATATATAAACATATGACTATACTTCTGACCTAGAAATCAACCTCAGTAGGAATATATTTATGTTGCAATCTACTCTCTAGACACCAGGTGGCGCCGTGAGCGGTTCCCAGGCTTATATCTGAGTCTCGGTGTACACTGTTTCATTGATGTTTGCCTGGCTATCTGCTTGGTGCTTAGACTCCACCAAAATGTTGATGCCATGGATTTCAAAAGGAATTTTCACAGGCGGGATTCACGAATTCTCCCTACAACAGTTCCTGTGAAGTGCGGGATGTCCTGGACCAGCTTTGGATGCAGGATGGCTGCCTGCAGGTAAGACTCAAATTGCAGCACCTGGTTTGTAGGAAAATGTGCGGATGGCAGTTGCCATTTCTGAAATTTCAAAATGTGTCTGCTTCCTGTCTGGTCACCTAGCCTCCACTGTCCTGTTTGAAACGGCACCCCTATCTGCCCTCCAAATTTGTTGCAAGAGTCCATGCTTCACCCGATTTTTCAGTCAACTCCTAGTTTCCCCTCAAACTAGAAATTGTAATCTTCTGTGGGGGAGGGGCTGTTGCTGCTTGTGACCCTGGCTTCAGTGCAGCAGCATAAATACTTTCAGTCAGTCTCTGCCGCTTGGGGTTACACTTTGAGTACAACAATCTTCCAGTTTGCTGTGCACCCCAAACTGCCAGTCTACACCAATATTCCCTGCCAGGAATGATCTAGCCCACTCATTCACACCTGCTGTTCTCGGACACTTGAGCTAAACTTCTGTCCCATCTGCCATTGTGTTATGCCTCTTAAATCCTATCTAATTGTTGATTATACCAATCTCAGGAAAAAAAGAATCTTTGCTGGCAGATTCCACAAACTCTCCCTGCAAAAATTTCTGTGAAGTTCAGGTTATCCTGGAGCAGTTTTGGGTGCAGGGTGGCTGCTTGCAGGTGAAATTCAAATCGCCACACCTGGCCCATGGGAGAAGGTGCTGTGGCATTCGCCATTTCATAATTTTCAAAATGTGTCTGTTTTCTAAGTGGGATCCTTTCCCCTTAATTTGCTATCTGGCTGCCTAGGCTGCTGCCGTTCTGGTTGCCAAATTCCGCTCAGGAGTCCACACTTCACCAAACTTTGCACAAAACACCTAGATTCCCCATGAACTGGGACTTGTAGTCCTCCATGGGGGAGGGGTTTGTTGCTGTCACTTCTGGCCATTGGCTGCCGGCGCCACTTCTCTGGCAGACTCCACAGCTCCGGTTACACTTCAAGTCCAGCAATCCACCACTTTGCTGCATATCCTGAGTTGCCTGTCTACAGCAACATTCCACGCAGGGAAAGATCTCGCTCCGTCACTCTCACCTGATGCTGTGGGAAGAGTTGAGCTAAACATCCATCCCATCCACCATCGTGCTCCTCTCAGAATAAGCATTTGGTGAAATTCAACATCCTTTTCTAATTAGAACTCTGACTAACATAATCATTGGAAGCACATTTCTTAAGATTATTGAAGTCATATATGACAAAACCACAGCTAATATTATACTGAAGAGAGTAAAACTAAAAGCATTTCCACTCAGAACTGGAACAAAACAAGGTTGTCCACTATTACCACTACTATTCAACATGGTGCTGGAAGTTGTAGCCAATACAATCAGTCAAGAGATGGTAATAAAGGGTATCCAAATGAGGGAAGCAGTAGTTAAACTCTCCCTCTTTGCTGCTGATATAATCTTATACATAGAGAACCCCAAAGACTCAACTACAAAACTTTTGCAAGTGGTCAAAAAATACATCAATATCTCAGGATATAAAATATGTACACAAATCAGTAGACTTTTTATTTGCAGTACCAGCCAATATGAAAAGCCAATCAAGGACACAACTACCTCTCAGTAGCTTCCAAGAAAATGAAATGCCTAGGAATATACCTAACAAAATAGCTAAAAGATATCTATAAAGAAAAACATGAAACACTAAGACAAGAAATAGCACAAGATATTAAAATATGGAAAAACATACCATTCTCATGGCTCAGAAGAATAAAAATTGTTAAAATGTCTATAACATCACAGAGCAATCTACAGATTCAATGAAATCTCCATAAAAATACCAAAATCATACTTTCAAGATTTGGAAAACATTCTTTGTTTTGTATAGAACTAGAAAAAAAAACATATATCTAAGGCAATTCTTAATAATAAAAACAAGGCTGGGGGCATTAGCCTATCAGACTTTAGGCTGTACTACAAGGCCACAGTGATCAAAACAGCATGATATTGGCATAAAATAGAGACATAGACACCTGAATAAAATAGAAAACCTTGAGATGAAACTTAAATCTTACAGCCACCTGATGTTTGATGCAGGAAAGAATCCCTATGGAATAAATGATACTGGGAGAATGGATAACAATGTGTAAAAGACTGAAAGTGGACCTACACCTTTCTCCAATCACTAATATTCATTCAAGATGGATGAGAGCTCCAAATCTCAGGCATGAATCAATAAAAATCCTGGAAGAAAGTGTAGGGAAAATATTTGAAAGTATCAGCCTGTGGGAAAGCTTTATTTAGAAGACTCCAGTGACAGTTGCAACAACAAAAATAAACAAATGGGACTTAATTAAATGGAATCACTTCTGTACAGCTAAGAAGACAGCAACTAAAGCAAATAAGCAACTATCAGAATGGGAAAAGTTATTTCCATATTATGAATCAGAAAAAAAATTGATAAATAGAATGTACAGGGAACTAAAATTAAGCAACAACAACAATAACAAAACCCAACAATCTCCTGTATCAATGGGCAATTGAGATCAATAGAATCGTCTCTAAAGAAGACAGACAAATTACTAACACACATGGAAAAATCCTCATCATCCCTAATTATCAGAGAAATGCAAATCAAGACCACCCTGAGATATCACCTAACCCCAGTGAGAATGGCCCACAATATAAAGCTTCAAAGCTGAAGATGCTGGCATGGTTTTGAAGAGAAGGGAACACATTTACACTGCTGGTGGGACTGAAAACTAATACAATTTTTAAAGAAGGAAGCATGGAGAATCCTCAAAGAACTCAAACTAGACCTCCCATTTGATCCTGCAGTCCCATTACTGTACATCTACCCAGAAGGACATTATCTCAGCTCAATTTACAATTGTCAAATTATGGAAACAACCTAAATGCCCACCAAATACAGGAATGGATTAATAAGTTATGGTATATATACACCATGGAATACTATACAGCTACTAAAAAAGATCATGACTTTACATCTTTTGTATTAATTTGGATGGAATTGAAATATGTTCAATTGAAGCAACACCAAAAATATATTACTGGGATCTGTTCAAACTAAAAAGCTTCTGTACAGCCAAGAGCACAGTAAGTAAAGCAAACAGACAGCCTTCAGAATGGGAGAATATATTTTGAGGTTAGGTTTCTGACAAAGGTCTTATGACTAGAATCCATAGAGAATTCAAACTAATCAATAAGAAATGAAAATTAACTCCATTTTTTTGTGGGCAAGAGACTTGAACAGAAGCTTCTCTGAAGAAGACAGGTGCATGGTCTACACACACATGAAAAAAAAATGCTCATCCTCTTTAATCATTAGAGAAATACAAACCAAAACTTCTTTGAGATATCATCTAACTCCAGTAAGATTAACTCACATCACAAAATCCCAGATGCTGGTGTGGATGCAGAGAGAAGGGAACACTTCTATACTGCTGGTGGGAATGCAATCTAATATGACCCTTTTGGGAATAAGTTTGGAGAATACTCAAGGAACTAAAAGTAGACCTACCATTCAATCCTGTAATTCTTCTACTAGGTATCCATCCATATGATCAAAAATCATTTTACAATGAAGACATTTGCACCAGAATGTTTATTGCAGCCCAATTCATAATTGCCAAGATATGGAAACAGCCCAAGTGCCCATTGACCCATGAATGGATTAATAAATTGTCATATATGTATACCATGGAATATTATGCAGCTACAAAAAGATGGAGACTTTACATCTTTTAGGTTTTCCTGGATGGAGCCAAAACATTTTGTTCTTAGTAAGGTATCCAATGGACTCAATACTACTATGAAACCAACATATAATCACCTACACATACATATGAATGACAAAACATAATTATAGTCCAGAAAGAAAGAGGGAAGAGGAGGGAGAACGGAAGAAGGAGGCAAGGAAGAAGGTGGGTATTTGGTGGCACCTCACCTAAAGTGCATAATACAATGGTACCTTTCACAACTCTTAAGAATAGAGTATCAATGTTTTACCATAACAAATAAGCAAGCAAGGTGATGGCTACATTAATTAGTTTGATGTAAGCAATCCACATTGTTTATCAGTTTACAACATTGTATTCTGTAAATGCATTAATGTACACTGTCATGATTTAATAAAGAAAAAAAAAGAAATGCATTTTTCTTAGTAAAGCATCACAAGAATGGAGAAGCAAAAACCCAATGTACTCAATTATAATATGAGGACAATTGATGCTAGTACATGGTAGGGGAGATGAGGAAAGTGGGAGAGGACTGTGGGGCCACAGTGTGTGACACATCTCTTGAGAGTGGGATACTATTAATAGAGGAACTTTACCCAGCAAATGCAAGCGAACAATTAAAAAAAAAGGTATGGCTTTTGGAAACAAGAAGATCACTATAATCTAGAGCTGTGCTTTACAAACTACAAGCTGAGAAATATTACTGGATTGCAAAATCCATTTGGTATGTCACAACTAGCATATTGTATAAGTAGAACAGGTTAAAATAAAATAGAAAAACATCAGCATGCATCACTGAATCACTTCTAGTTAAGGTAAGTATCAAGTTATGAATCGTGGCTTCATGTGCACACACACATATAAGTATTTCAGGTCATAATGTGAAACATATCTGAAACATACATTTCAGTATGTTAAAGTTAAAAAAAAAAGGTTGAAAGTCCTCTGACTTTCAGATAGATTAACAGCCATTGTCCATCCTTTATAATCTTGTCAGAATAAATGATGTTGCAATTTTTCTTGATTTGACAGGGCCCCTAAACCATGAGTACTAACATGTTAAAATGAATTATAATTTTTTAGGGGTGCTTAAAATATCAAAATGGTCTAGAAATATTAAGATCACTCTAATGATCTTCAAATCAATTTATTATATATAAGCTGTACTGGTAAATTTCAAATCATCTTTATGGGATAGCTATTCATTTTGGAAACAAAAAGATAGATAAGGGTCTATTCTGATTTGAACATCTGGGAGTACTTCAGAACAACTGGGATTTTCCAACTTTAGAAGTCTCCTTAAAGCCGAAATAGAGCTGTTCTGCTTCCCCCAATGCACATGCACACACACACACACACACACACACACACACAAAAAGAAACTTGGTGGATATGGTTACTCTGAAGTTCCCAGTCCAAACCCACAGTTTCAGTAGGGTGTGGGTCCTCTTTAGAATCCTGCTGTTGAGGACTCTTCAACATGATGCTGGTGCAGCTACCGATAGCATACTTCAGGTTATTTTGGTTTTCAGTTATTTTCATTTCAGTGAGAAAATTGAGTAGGCTATTTGATGATTCATTCATTTTCAACACCCTTTGCCTGAAACCAATCAGGTTTATCTCATCTACAGATCGTATGCTAGTGGACATCTGTCTATGAGCTGTCATGTCAAACCTTCCCTTTGTGTGCATATACTTCCCAGCTTCCAGATACACAAAATTTCTAAGCCAACCTCTGTTTTTTCCCAAATTAAGAAAAGTACTTTGATTTTATCTACATAATGTCAGATTAGAATCATGAATAAATGTTTTTTTTTTTAAGCTAGTCTTCCTATTTCATAGAAATAGTCTGAGATGTTTTTGTGTGGTTGTACTTATGTGGCAACTGAACTGCCTGGCTTTGACAAAATAAAATGGCATTTTGAATGGCAAAACCATTTATTTTCTAGTCTTGCTTATTCAGAGGATCAGAGTAAGTTTTGTTCTGTCAATATACACAAAATAAATGACTTATGGAAATAACCACACATTTTATATTGCCTCAGTGATCAATGGCCATTACCACTTGATTGATCCAGCTGTGATGATCAGAATTAATCAGGAAAATGGCTAAAATTAATGGACTGACAGTGGTATGAGTTGCTACCACTTAAAGCTTGTTGTAATCATTAAAAGAACACCCCATTTATTGTTTGTTTTGTTTTATTGTTGTTTTTGGCCAGTTGTACTGTTAAAATGGACACAACAAACCCATTAGTATGGCAAATATAATACTATAAATGTGTCTGATTGCATTAGTAATGACAATCAAGTTTCCTCTATAATTACATTAATTATAGCATTATGTAGCTTTGCAATTTGCACAAGATTGTACTCATGCTGTATTTCAATAAAGCTTCTTTGCCACTGTCATAAATCTTTGGAACATTAAGTTGTGCAGAAAGTGGCAAGTAAAGATTGATCTGTAGTGTTAGAATTCAGTAGGAAATCATGTCTTGTTATTGATTACTTAGAGTCATTAATTTATGGAAGCTGGTTGGAGATTTTGGCAAGTTTAAAACTTATTTCAAAATCATTCTCAATCCTAGCCACAGGTTTTTTTTTTTTTTTTTTTGAGAAAGAAATAGAGAGTGAAGATAAGAAGGAAAGAGAGAGCAAGGGAGATGAGGAAGGAAAAAAAAGACACTATAAATTAGAATTTTAAAATTGCAAAATGATTCTATGTTGTATTTTGTTAAACAGAATAGCATGAAAAGGATATAAGTGATTATATCAAGGTCAGTAGCCACCTGACTATTTCTAGGCCACAATCAGGTTGAGTAATTGGTTTCTGGCAGAAATCTTTATTCTCTCAGAAATTTAACTGACAAAAAAGACCTAGCTATTCAGTCCAAAAGTAGATGATTTGTCATAAGAATTCAAGCAGCCATTGAAAAACAGCCCCTAAAGTAAGCACTTTCCTTGCTTTCAAAATGGAAATATTTTAAAGATATAGTCTCATTTTCAGACATTAATTAAAATGGTATAGAAAGGAATCTAGAACTAGTTTATAAAAGGGAGAAAGCCTTTATGCCTAGGAATTGAATAATTTAAAAAATTTAATTTATGATACAGTATTTGATTTTGGTCATGTATACCATGTAATGGATGTTATTTATCTCTAGGTTCCAAGTAGATGTTTTATTTACCTTATCTTCATTTAGGACTTTGAAATACCTGTGGCTAATTATGTAAGTTGACAGATTGAATATAAATAACTGCATATTCTATTTTGTCTTCTCCTTATTATATTCTGAAACTGTGTGAAGTAGTACAGGTTATGTAATGACAGGAGCTTTTGAGCTTTTACCTGTGGGGGGAAGATTTGAACACCAGCAGTGCAGTACTGCTGTTATAGAAGGAAACCTAATATTATTGTTGCTAGATTTTTATTTCTATGGTAACCATGATGTCACTGGTACCTGCAGTGATTAAACCTCCCTTCTCTAATAACTTGAGCTGATCTGGTAGGACATAAATGTTCAATGGAAAAATTTGAATTAATAGAATGTAATCACCAGATGCAATGATATAGATAATATTTTGGAATTTAAAAGGCTGAATCCTGGTTGACACAGAAAGAAAAAAAAGGGGTATAGAATGTATTAAAAGGAAAATAATTTTTTAAAATAAAATTACTATAACATGAGTGTAAAGGTGATTTTAAAATACAGTGGAGGAGGAGGTATCCATATGCTATAGCCTTTGAGATTTGTAGTTAAAGAAGAGAGACTGGAGGAAAACCATGCTTTGGGGATTAACATTTAATTCCTGTTAAGAAACAAAGAAAAAATGACATGTATATAGTCTAATAGTAACATTGATAAAAAACATATTAATTATTTGATTGCAAGTGGACGTTTGCTATTTATATTCCTTTCTCTAAATTAAACTACCTCAATTCTGTTCCCAGTTATACAGGAAGCTTTCTCTTTGCTATTATTATCTTTGGCAAAGACTAAGTAGCCATTTGCTTATTTATGTCTAATCTATCTTCCCAGGGAGAAGTGAATTTATTATCTGCATAGAGTCTGAAAGAAGAAAAGCTATACCATGCCCATATTCTAGGTGAGGAAAATTATTGTAGTCACTTATAACCAGAAAACTCCCTGAGTATTTGCAAAGAGGATTCTTGGGTGACTAGGAGTGGGGATTGAACTCCATTCTCTTCAAAGTGACCCTTATTATTCCTCAGACAGGGGAGTTTCTACAGTTAAGACAAGGGGTTAGAGTGAAAAATCAGAAGTCTTCTGTGCCTACCCTTACCACTCTGTTCCCTGTCCTGCCTTACCTTCATGGCTGAGAAACTTAGTTTTCAAACACAAAAGGACAGGGATGCCACACAGACAGTACTGCCTCACCTGTTTCTGATAATTGTGGTTAAGGTGGAGCTACATGGTAGTTGCAGGTTCACACTGTTGCCAGGGGACAGTTTCCTCTGCCTGACATTGCCCTAGTTAGCCCCATAATGGCAGAGGGTAGAACAGGTTGTTCTAGGTGGATCGAAAGTTCAACACTGTTTCCTAGGTTGTTTCTGTGAAGCCACTATACTGTACTGCTGGCACAGTTTTCAAAGTAATGAAACTCTTTATCTGACCACAACTTTCAGCTTTATAGACATTAGTGTGATAAAAATGTGTTCAGTTGACATATAAGCTAAAATCTACCTATGAACTCTGTAATCTCTGCCTTATAAACACTCCTATCCTTGATAACATATTGAGAAAAAAGGCAGAATAAGAATAAATCTTTGTACTGGACTGACAGAATAAAGTCATTCAGATTTCAATGGCAAAATATAAAATTTCCCTAAATAAAATAAGAATTCATATTTTTATGATTGACTTAAAATTACCTATTGTTTATTATACGTATGTATCCTTACAGTAGAGACATAAAGAAACTATTTTATGCATAAAGACATTACTAATTATAGATGAAAATTTCCCTAGGTTAGTAATATTTATTATAGGTAACACCCATTTATCATTATAATATTGTATTTTTCAAATACCAGGTCCCTGAGATTATGTGTTCGGGGAAGTACAGAAAAAATTATGTGGACATAATCCATGCTCACACTGAGAAAGGATCTAAAGAATTTCTGGCATGATTTGCATAAGATATCATCTAGAAAGGAAAATTAAAGAATTTTTTTCTTTCATGATATCCTCTAATGGTATTAACCCTGCTTAGCATTGGGCTTAGGGCTTTGTGATGTAGTCAGTATAGTGTAAAGATTAAGAGGATGTCATTTAGAGATAGACTTCCTGGATTCCAATCCCACTTCTGTCAAGTACTAAGGGTAGTTTGACCTTGGCAACATTCTCAACCCTTTTATGACCTAGTACCCTCATCTGTAAAATGAGGGCAGTATTAGTAGCTACATTAGAAAACTGTTGTGGTGGTTATATAAAATAGTGCATATAAAGTCCTTTAGGAAACTGTCTGCTCCATAGTTAGTGCTTGATATATGTTAGATAATTTTATTAACTCTTACTGTTTCACTGGGTCAAAATTGCATTAGGTCAAAAATCTGGTGGGAAGAGAATGAGGTAAAGAAGGGAAACAGTAGTTCATACTCCAAAAATATTGTACATCTATGTATTATTTAATATATTAAAAGGAGTTTAGAGAAGTTTGTAGTCCTTGTCCTCTATGTCTTTCCCATTGCCTGTGGTTTCCCAAATTATTTTATCATCCCAACCTTAAAATGTCAGTTTCTTCTCACATATGGCCATTGATTCCCACTGCATAGTTCAGAATGGCCCATTTTACAATATTACTATTGCTGAGGGATGGAGGAGATGAAAGCACTTTTTCTAGCATTTCATCATTTGACCCATCATCTGCTCCAAGCAACTCTGTCCATACTTAACAGTCTCCCTAACCATGTAACTATGATATTATTGCTTTTTCTTTCATGATTCTCCAAGAGTCATATTTTCTGTTGGTGTTTGTGTTGTGTCATTGCCATTTTTTGCTAACTTTAATGTCAGCAAATGTGTTGTGCCATTGCTATTTAATGTTTTCATCATATTTTGGCTAGTGTCCCCACGCTGTTTGGATGATCTTCCAATTGTCTGTTGTTTTTTCATTATAGTCACATATTTCTAGTCCTATTTCTTATTAGATTATTAACTATTTGATAAAAAACCTTTATCTGTATCCCAAACTTTCTTCAGAGTATTAATGTTTTGGGAGTAAGAGTAAGGAAACCCTATAGAAGTGACCATTAAATATGATACCAACTTGTCCTAAGGAAGGAAATAAAATCTCAGGAGAATCTTATGTATTGTCAGGCAGCATAAAGATTAATACCTAATTTGGGGGGGACCTAACTTAATTTGCATAATGCAATGATACATTTTGAAACTATTAAGAATAGAGTATAAATGATTTACCCCAACAAATAAGTAAGCAAGGAGATGGTTATGTTAATCAATTAATTGTAAGCATTCTACATTGTATATCGAATCAGCACATTGTACCTCATTAATTCATTAATGTATACAGTTATAATTTAATAAAGAATTAAAAAAGATTAATACCTAAAGTCAAAACTTATTCCATCATTCATTGAGTGATTTTGTATAGAAAATCAATACTTTTCTGAACTTCAAGGATTATATAAGAGGAGTTAGTGATTGTATCTATCGTTTAGAGTTGTTATAGGAATCAAGTGAAATAATGCTTAAGAAAATGCTTTGTATAATGTTCCATGTATACATATAACACAATTTATTAATTCATTCATGGGTTGATGGGCACTTTGGCTTCTTCCATGACTTGGCTATTATGAATTGAGCTGCTATGAACGATCTGGTGTGGAATATTATTCAGCCTTAAAAAGGATGGAGACCTTACCTCTTTTACATTTACATGGATGGAGGTGGAACATATCCTACTTAGTAAAGTATCTCAATAATAGAAAAAAATATCCAATGTGCTCAGTACTATTATGAAAGCAATTTACAATCACTCACACTTTCATATGAAAAATAGATCACAACTATGGCTCATGATGAAGGAGGGAGGAGAGGGTTTTGGAGGGGAGGGGGGAAGTCAGATCAAGGAAGGGTGAATGGTGGGATCACATCTATGGCGCATAATGCAAGGGTACATGTCAGATCTATTAGTATAGAGTATAAATGTCTTAACACAATAATTAAGTAAACAAGATATATATTAACCAGTGTGATGTAAGTGTTCCTAATTCTATATGATATCAGCACATTGTACCCCATAAATGCATTGATGTATACATGATCTATATGTTTATGATTTAGTAAAAAAAATAAAATGCTTTGTAAATTATACAATTCTGGACAAATATTTGCTGTGGTGGTGATCATAGTTTATGCCTTAGCCTGCAATAGAAGTGATGTTTTCATCATATTTTGGCTACTCATCCCCATATTTTTTAGATGATATTCCCATTATCTGGTGTTATATAATAAGCCACCCCCAAACTTGGTGGCTTAAAACAACAGTAACAAAACATTTCTTTTGCTCATGAATCTGAAATTTGGATAGAACTTAGTGGAAGCAGCTCACAAGTATGAGTTGTGGTGTTGGTTTGGGGAGGTTTATAAGCTGAACAAAGTTATGAATCATCTTAAATCTCATCCACATGCCTGGCATTTGATGCTGGCTGTATATTGGGGCCTTAGATGAGCTGTTAACTGGAATACCTGTACAACATAGGGGCTGCATTTCAAGAATGTGCTGTGAGAAAGGAAGATAGAGGTGGCAGTAGCTGTATTCAGGAGTCACACAGCATCATTGCTACCATATTATATTCTATAAAAGTGAATCACTAGTCTCATTCATATTCAAAGGAAGGGAGATTAATTTCCATGTTTTGATAGGAGGAGTGTAAGAGAATATGTGGATCACCAAGATATTAATACCATCATGACTAGCTGACATTTCTTGAGCATTTAGTACATAGTAGGTAATGTATTGCATTGTATCGTTTAAGTCCCATCAAATATTTACAAAATAAGTGCCATTGTATCTATTTTAATTTTATTTCAAATTGCTATGAGGGTACAAGATCAAGTTGTAGTTGAAGTCTTCATCCAAAGTGTGTTCTGTATACCCTTACATTGTGGACATTATGTGAGAACTTACAAATGCCCCTGCCTCCTCCCCTTTCCCCTTTCTTTCCTCTTCTCTACTCGAACTGGAATATAATTGTGTTTTTTTCTTGTGTGGGCATGTAGTTGTTTATCTATTGATTTATCTATTAAATAGCTTGCCCAAAATTATATATGGAGGAGCTGGGACTATAAAACCAATCATATTTTTAACCACTACAGAATACATTTTCCCCCTTTTATGACATTGTATTCTGTGGTGATAGGAATGCATTTATGTGTGTCTGTGTGTGTATGTGCATGTGCTTGTGTGTGTGTAATGATATGTGACTGCTAAATTACTTTGACTTCATTGTTCGGGTAGAGGAGCATATCTGACACCTTTAAATAGGTGTTGCTTTAAAATTATAAGAACCTGCCTATTATTATCTCTGAAGAAACTACCTAACTTTGATCAATGGACAACAGTTACAAAGTCTTGCAGTCAGTTTTTGAAATAATTAGTTCTCAACAACTTATAAGATATTTAGTGGCAAATTAGATAACCTACTACTAGGCACCTAAGTCTGTCACTAGTTAGGAGCGCTTACTAGCATGTGGTTCAAAGAAATAAACTAATGGAAGTTAGTGGCCCAGTTTCTTGGTCACTCCTTTGATGGATTCTGTGCTTGCTTCAGCAACCAAGGTAGTGGAACCTTCACTAGATGGTGGCTAGAGACATTGGATGTTGTGACTGGCATGGTTTATTTCTAAGATCAGTTCTGAAGAATGCTTTGTGATTATAGTAATTGTCAGCCCTATTCTACTTTTGAACTCTTCCCAGCCTTGTTTATATAGTTAACAAGTTGGCCACATTTTTGTTGGTTTTGGAAAGTATCAACACTTTGCCTTTGTCTGAATTGCCTTGATTGACGGTGTGATGCCATTAATTTAACTCAATAAGTGCATGGCCCTCTAATTTTCTTGGCTCTGTCAGCATAGCCTTGTGGAGGGTGGTGATTATATGTGGGAGATAAACAGCTGTATGTTATTGTACTTGACTGTGGAATGAATTTGGAAAAGAGAAAGAGACTCACAAAGGACAGAAATATGAAACACTAAGGCTATTGTCTGTAATACAGAGTGTCAAATGAAACGAGTGAAATCAGATTGACAGCATCATTAATCATGCCTTTGGGGACATTCAAATTCAAAAAAATGCAAAAAATGTAAAAAAATTGATGGTTATACATATAGAATTATGCATCTATATTCATATCCTTCCTTCATTCAGATTGAACTATATTATTGCTTCCAGGAATGTTACTTTTTAAAAATTCATATATTAAAATAAGTAAAACATTTAATTTTTAATTTTAATTTTAATTTTAATTTTTTTAATTTTTTTTGTTTTTTTGGGTTTTTTTTATTTTAATTTTTTTTTGTGAACTTCAAGTGAAGCAAAATAAAACTCTTTCATACATGAGCTGGACATTTTTGGTCCATCAGGTCATCTACTAAAGACTATTTGCATAAGACTATGGTTAGTATTAATGGAATGTTTGTCTCAATTTGGGCAGAAAAATTTCTAGTATAAAATGATTGAGGAGAACAAAGTTAATGCATACAAATGAACTCGAGATGTTGTGGTATTTGTCTGTCCATCACTTTTTCCTCCTGCTCAAACCTTTGGTTTTATGAAAATCAAAAGTTTAAAGTATTTGAAATGAAACGCTAAATTAATTCTTTGTAGGACTTTATTACTTTTTCCCCCCTTGCTTGCTAAGCATGTAACATTTTGTTTGTATTCTGTTTGTAAAGTGAAGACTAAAATGGGCAGTTACCCATGAGAATGACACATGTTTTTACTTCACAGAGGCAGATACTTAATGAGCATATGGGCATTTGATGAGCACTAATTATCTTACAAACATTTGTTTTGTTATGTTTTTAACAAAAAAATACTATACTTTTAAAGAGAGCTAGAGAAGTATATTTTGTGGTTCATCACTTTAAGTGTATCATTTCATGCTAAGATTAAAGAGGTAAAAGTTGATGCTGTACTTATCTGCTGCACTGTAACTATTTATTTCAAGATCACTCCAGTTTTTATAGATCTTTCAAGAAGCTGCATTCAATTTTTCACTTTATCCATATAACTCCAGATATCTAAACACTTATATTTCAGAAGTCATGGCTAGAGAATCCAGATTACAAATTTAATATCATGGAAAATTTTAGATGTTATTAAATAGCAAACAGATCTTAAATTTTTTCAAGGTTTATGAGTATAATAAATGAAAAATGAGGCACAGATGAAATGTTTACTAGCATATACTCTCTAAACAAAATCAGGTAAGGTCCACATAATCATCAAATGTTTCATCCCACAAAGTGACTATACTACAAAACTTATATTACTTTGGTTCAGAACTGTCTGAAGAATTCATGACATTGAGATTGCACTTCTCTCAAATATGGATAAGATTTATATACCAATATTTTATTAATGTTTATATCTATATATACTCTAAGTAGAAGAAAAGAACTGTGTGTAGATGCAAGGTCAGTGAATTTGGATATAGGTGTGGGGGAGAGGGTGGATATATTAAATACTCTAAATTATATGTTTACCACCAAAACCTGAACATTCCATTGGGTGCATGTACCTATCCATCAAAGGTTTTTAAGGAATTATTGTGCAAAATTTGACTAAAAATAATCTACTCATAGCCTTTCAGAACCCACAAAATGGTGACATTAGCATCATTATCTCAATAACTGAGCCTCAAATTTATGCTTTCTGCCAGTTCTTTTGAAAATAGAAAAGTAATGCATTTAGCCCTCAAATATTTTTTTTTTGAGACAGAGCCTCAAGCTGTCACCCTGGGTAGAGGGCCATGGCTTCACTGCTCACAGCAACCTCCAATCCTGGGCTCAAGTGAGTCTCCTGCCTCAGCCTCCGAAGTAGCTGGGACTACAGGCGCCCGCCACAACACCCGGCTATTTTTTGGTTGCAGCC
>CAUYTI010045478.1:0-19408 GCA_963575145.1 Galago senegalensis | reverse complement strand
GGACTACAGGCGCCCGCCACAACGCCTGGCCATTTTTTGGTTGCAGCCATCATTGTTGTTTGGCGGGCCCGGGCTGGGGATTCAAACCTGCCACCTTAGGTGTATGTGGCTGGCGCCTTAGCCGCTTGAGCCACAGGCGCCGAGCCCTACCTTCAGGTTTTATGATATTTTTTCTTTGTGGCTTCTCCTGCATTGTTCTCCTTATATCCTATGAAATGAAAATGTTAGATTACGTTTAGGGTAAAAGCAGATTTTGCACCAGTGAATTTGGCTTTTAGTGATACTCCCCATCCTGCTGCCATCACAAACATCAAGCAGAAGCAAAGCTCTGGGCTTTGCCCAGGGAGACCAGGAGCCACTCCCAAGGACAATAAGGCATGGAGAGGACTGAGAAGTTCTTCTGTGGTCACCCAAGATAATAATCAGACTTTACTTTTTTTTTTTTTAAAGAGACAGCGTCTCACTTTGTTGTCCTTGGTAGAGTGCTGTGGTGTCACAGCTCACAGCAACCTCCAGCTCTTGAGCTTAACTGTGGTGTCACAGCTCACAGCAACCTCCAGCTCTTGAGCTTAAGGTGATTCTCTTGCCTCAGCTTCCCGAGTAGCTGGGACTACAGGTGCCCACCACAATGCCCGGTTATTTTTTTGTTGCAGTTTTGCTGGGGTCGAGTTTGAACCCGCCACCCTCCGTGTATCGGGCCATTGCCCTACTCACTGAACCACAGGCGCTGCCCATGAATCTTTATTTTTTTTTTTGAGTGGTGGCTAGAGTGCTATAGCATTATAGCTCACAGCAACCTCAAACTCTTGGGCTCAAGAGATTCTCTTGCCTCAGCCTCCTGAATAGCTGAGACTACAAGTGAGAGTCACTGCCCTTAGCTGGTTTTTCTAGTTTTGGTAGAGACTGCTGGGTGGTTGGTGTCTCAGTTTTGCTCAGGCTGGCTTAGAACTGAGCTCGAGGGATCCTCCTCCCTGGGCATCCCTAAGTGCTAGGATTACAGGTGTGAGCCACCACACCGAACCTTATTTGAATCTTTTGATTCTAGGCCTAATTACATCTGCCCTGGCTGAAAAGAAATTTTATCACTCAAGAGTTTATCCATCTTCATATAATCAGTAGATGTACTCTTAGGGACTCTTTGACCTGATTCTACCTGATCAAGTTTTACTTACTAGCTGAAGAGATTAATAACTATATTGGTGAGGTTTGCTTTGGTTAATACCCTTTAAATTGCTTTTAAGAGGCTTAGTGCCTGTAGCTCAGCAGCTGGGGTGCCAGCCACATACATGGGAGTTGGCCAGTTCAAACCCAGCCCAGGCCTGCCAAACAACAATGGCTGCAACCAAAAAATAGCCAGGCGTTATGTTGGGCGCCTGTAGTCCCAGCTACTTGGGAGACTGAGGCAGGAGACTCGCTTGAGCCCAGGAGTTGGAGGTTGCTGTGAGCTGTGATGTCAGGGCACTTAACCCAGGGGGACAGCTTGAGGCTCTATCTCAAAAGAAAAAAAAAAGAGTTCAATAATGACTTGGTATAAGACCCCCCAACTGGATAACAGAGATATTCAGCATATCCACATGTATTATGTACTCAGGTGTTGTGGACATGGGGCCTGTTGGCTGTAGAAAGTCAGGAACTGGCTCGGCGCCTGTGGCTCAAGTGGCTAAGGCGCCAGCCACATACACCTAAGGTGATGGGTTTGAATCCACCTGGGCTGCCAAACAACAATGATGGCTGCAACCAAAAAATGGTCAGGCATCGTGGCAGGTGCCTGTGGTCCCAGCTACTTTGGGAGGCTGAGGCAGGAGACTTGCTTGAGCCCAGGAGTTGGAGGTTGCTGTGAGCTGTGATGCTACAGCACTCTACCCAGGGGATAGCTTGAGGCTCTGTCTCAAAAAAAAAAAAAAAAAAAATCAGGAACTTAGTGTAATTTGTGGATCTGCTGCTTCTCCCAGTGACTCCACTATAGTGTGTAAAGTGTTTGATAAATCCATTGTGCCAGATTTTTCTTATGAAAATTGAACCTCTGTGAAAAATCCAGAGTGACTAAGCGCTACAAAGACTGGGAACCTGAATACAAGAAACAATAAATCTGTTCCATATCCTGGAGGGTTTTGGAAGTAATGCAATCTTGTTGTGAGGTGTTTTAATTAAAAAAACATCAAGATACCAGTAAGTGCTTGCGTTTGAGTCATCCTCAGTGTATATTCATGCACTCATCAGATGACCCAAGGCAGGCAGCTTGAGGAGGGGTCACTAAAGTGAAGCGGCACCATCATCCATGCCAGCCCCCACAAATAGGGCCACCCAGGTGCCTCTTAAGGAGGGGAGCAGGGTTCAACTCTAATTTGAAAGGAGTGATTTTATGTAGAGTCCTGCTGAGGTTGGAAAGGCCGTGGCAGGGAGGGTTTTTAGGTAGGAGCAGGCATGACATGGGGGTAGCATGTCATGGACCAGGGTAGAGGCAGTCAACTTTATTTAGCTCCTTGACTCCAGGAGGACTCCAATGTGAGGCTAGGGCCAGGGGGAGTTGCTGTGCTCTGCTGGCTATGCAGTTCTTAGAAGTCATGGACACTCGTTCCTCAACCATGGGTGATAATGGAGTGTCCCTCTCCATGGAGGAAGCATTCCTAGGCACAGGGGCTGGTACCTGCAGCCCATACTCTGGCCAGAGATGGAATAGTCTACAGACAGGAAAGAGGTGGAAAGTAGTGCCTTGCCAATGACAGGGCCCTTCAGAGCTAGCCCATAAACACCAGTGTCCCCACGGCTCTTGGAGTATATTGGATTCTGTCCCCAGGGCCCTATTCCTCCTACTCTTGATCAAGAGACTAGTTGACTACCCAGATGGGCATCTCCTTGGTACCTTGACTATAGCACCACAGATCAAGGTGGGCCCAGGGTCAGAAATTGCAGGGGCACCTGGTAGGCCAGGCCAGAACTGCTTCTCCCTGATACTGCCTCAGAGGCCATCCCTGGGCCCAAACTGGGTGTCATTTACCTGCTAAGGGGTAAATGTGTAGTAGTGACCCTGGGTAAGGCCTTGTCTCTGGTGTGGGGCAGGCCTGTTGGAGATCTGAGTGGGTAACAGTCAAGGTTTCTATCTTCTCTGAAACAAAAGGGGGTCTGCCACCTCACCTATCCTGGGGTCCCTGAACCTCTGTCCCTGCTTGGCTTGTCGCGTGTTTCATGTTCCAAGCCTGGCCTTGATTGGGTAGCCCTCAGCTGTCCCCTCCTGTCCCCTGCAGGTAAGGTGCCTGGCGACGACTGCCCGCTGGTGTGGGGCCAGTGCTCGCACTGTTTCCACATGCACTGCATCCTCAAGTGGCTGCATGCACAGCAGGCCCAGCAGCACTGCCCCATGTGCCGCCAGGAGTGGAAGTTCAAGGAATGAGGGCTCCTGCCCCCCACGCTGCACCTGGGCTTGGGCCCTCACCCCAGATGAGACCCCGTTGTCCTGATGGGATGGGTAGCTTTGGTCTCTGCGGAGATGGGCCCCTGTGGGAACTATGAAGGGTTGGAAGAAGGATGGAGCTGCCTCTGTTTTCCCATCACAATGTTGATGCTTTTATCTAATATAAGTAAAACTGATTACATTACTGGAAATTTGCTGGAGGCTTCCAGTCTCCTGTTTTCTTGGCATATCAACAAGCCCTTTGCGTGTTTTTATATGAGAACTCATGAATAAACATATTGATGCCTCAAACCCTGAGTCACAACTCTGGAAGGATCAGACAGCCATACCTGGGGCAGGGCTTGTCTAGGCAAAGGCCCTGGGGGTGTTTGTGCCTCTCATCTGATGGAAACTAGGCTGGGGCGAGCTCTTCAAGCCTCAGTCCTCCTTCCTGTGGAACTCTGGCTGGGCACTTGCTGCTCCTGGTCCCTCCTAGTGAAAAATAGTCATTTCTGAGCAGGCTTTGGTTGTGTTGATGATATGGGGTCCCCAGGGCCATCTGAAGTTCTCTCTGTCCAGTATCCCTTGCTTAGACTGAAGGCTGATGATAGTCAGGGCTGGGCACAGGGACTAATCTATGCCCTTGACATCAAGATGTGTCCCAGGTGTCTAAGGGAAGGACAGTTCTCAGGAGGTTCCTCTGTTCCCCACAATTCCTATAGGGTGGCAGCCATGGGGAGCATAGCAGCCCCAGCTCTGAGTCTCTAGTAGCTTCTGGAGGCAGTGTCCCCAGTATTCCTAGCGGTCCTTGATACTCGCATGGTATCAGTGTCCCATGCCACTGCAGCAACTCATTGCCTGGTCCTCAACAACACCCTGGGGAACAGACCAGGCATCACCTGGGAGGAGGTCTCTCAGGCACCTATGTTGACTATGAGCTTCATTAGCTTTCCCAAAGCAGAGGGGTCCCTCACCATGCCTAAAGGTCACCTTCCCCTTTCCCTAGAAACACAGGTGCCAGAGGAGGCAGCATCTAAAGCAGTGGTTCTCAACCTTCCTAATGCTGTGGCCCTTTAATACAATTGCTGTGGGCCACAACCCACAGGTTGAGAACCCCTGATATAAAGGAAGGTGCACTGTGACCAGGATGTTAGGGAGCATGATGGCCAGTGTCACCTCTTGTTAGCTCTGGCCAGTGCTAGGTAGATGATGCAGCCTCTTGTCTACCTACAGCACTTCTGGATCTGGACACTGGCACCAGCCTGGGGAGCCACAGCTCAGTAGGGAAGCAGTGTGAAGGGGAGGTGGCATGTGACCAGGTCCATAGGGACAGGATGAAATCTGGATTTGGGGTTCCCGGAGTTCCTGTGACTGGTGTCCCAAGGCCTATGGTCTGGGCCTTGTGTTCATCCTGGCCTGTTCCTGCTGCCTTCACTCCCTGGATGTCCTGCTTGCTCCTGAGGAAACTTTCATAGGGAGTTCACTTCATCCTCTCTCCAGAGCCTCTCCCTGCCTGACAAGTACCCATAAGGACTGTGTACTTGGGATGCCAGGCTCACCTCTCAACCCTGGTTTGTCCACACAGCTTCCCAGCTACTTGGATTCTTTGATTCCAGCAGGGTCATCTGTTCTTTGGATGTGTGATTGCCCAAAGGCCATGTGCACCCAGGATCCCCCACCCCTCCCCATGGTTCTGCTGCCTTGTGCTGCTTAGGGTCCCTGAAAGCCTCAGCCTGTGGCTCTCCCTCAACTGCCCTCTCCAGGTGGGCACCTGAAGCTTCTGGGTCTGGACCCCCTTAATTCCAGCACTAGCTCCATTTCCCACAAGGCAAGATTATGTCCTCATCTCCTGGGCCCTGAACAGGGAAGAGTTCCAACTAATCTGACCTCCTGTTGGGCAGTATCTTCTTCCCTTTGTGACCAGTGTTTGAACCAATGTTCATGGAATGAATGGAGAGGCTTGAGGAGCTCACCTTCTTCCAGGGCAGAGTTGGGCAGGGAGGGGTCTCCAACTATGGTCTCTTGGTCTAGTTTGCCTGGGGTTGAGGCCTGGCCTTGCAGCCTTCTTCCTCTGAGAGGACTTGTCAGTGGACATTCCCCTGGGCATAGCCACCTGTGGACTTTCATGCTTCAGGTGCATGGACACTGGGGTTGGTTCCCTTTTAGGGTGGGAGAAGTTGTTCCCTGGGCTTGTGCAGTCAGTGACTCTCTCCAACCTCAGGACCACTGGGGACTCCTGGTGGCGGGGTGGGTGGCTCCTAGGGCTGGTGCACTGTTGGTCGGCCTGGACTCCTATCCACTGCCCTTGAGCTCATTCAGCCTCCGCCTGGGCCCGAAGCAACTGCTGGCTAGAAGGGCGCCGTGCTCTCACAAGAGCCCAGCCCTGGCCAACTCAGTTTCCCAGCAGCGGCGGGATAAGGACCCACGCAGCTTCTTCCCTGGGATGGGTAGGCTGGACCCTGTTCTCTTTCTGCTTCACCAGCCTGTCCACCACGCGCACCTCCACCCCCGCTCCCCGCAGCGCCCCGCCCCGCCCGTCAGATAAAAGGCGCGGCTGCTCCAAGTCCCAACGCCCCATACCCTGTCCCCATGGCCCAGCATATGATGCTGGTAGCTGCCGTCCTGGCGCTATGCCTGTTGCTGGTGCCGCCCAGTTGCGCATGGTACAAGCAGGCGGCCGGGCCCAGCTACTACTCGGTGGGCCGCGCTGCAGGGCTGCTGTCCAGCTTCCGCAGGTCCCAGTATGCGCGGCGTTCGGAGTCCCCCATCGGACAGGGATCCCCGGAGCTACGCCCCGGCTTGAGAAACTTCGTGAGTGTGGTGCTAACGCCAGGGTCTCGGGTGGACCAGAGGGTGAAGGGGGGGCGTGGGCAGCCCCTGAACTTCCTCCCGCACCCCAGGCCATGTGTGTGAAGGACGTCACCCCAAACCTACGGAGCTGTATGCTACTCCCGGACGGCCGCGGTACCTTCCAGTGCCAGGCAGATGTCTTTTTGTCGCTACGCGCAGCGACTGCTTCGAGGCCTGAACCTCGACCCGACACCCATGTATCACCTGGCACCCACCCCTGATGCCACTGTCCTGCTTTTCTTGGGGCACAAAATGGGCCCCAATAATCTGTTACACCGTCCCACCTTCAGGAAATGAATAAAGTAGTAAAGCCAGTCCGAGTGAGATTGCTGGGAGGGCTGGCAGGGGACAAGAGACCAACCAGGGTGCACCAGACCACCAGACCCAGCAAGGCACAACCCTGGGCCCAAATGGGGAGACTGCCTTCCGACCCCTGCCTGGGTGGGGCTCTGCCAACCCCTTCACCACCCAGGGCAGTGAGCAGGCAGGTTCCCAGGGGCTCTCAGGTCTCGAAGCCATATTCTTGGGAGCTGCCTTTAGAGCCCCGACTGGAGCTTTCAGCTTTCTCTCCCTTGCCCCCAACCCTCTGGTTGGGCTGAGTACTGGGTACTGGGCAGGGAGGCAGACTTTGAAGCCAGGAGCCTGTCTGCAGGTGGGTTCTCAACCGCCTGGGTAGACAAGTTCCTGAGAAAATGAGCTGGGTCCTGTGCCTCCACCTGCTGTTGAGGGCAGTCCCCAGCCCCATCTCCTGGGCCCAGGCACCAGCACACCCAGGGCCACCTCTGCCTTCTCCCTGTGGTCAGGCACCCCCTATGCCCTCACAGAAGTCTACAGGGGAACCGCCAGCCCAGAAGTCTGAAGGTGGGAGTGTTGGCACTATCCCACTCCTAAAGGTGGTGCCCAGCAGGGCGAGGACTGGGAAAGCAGGCCCTGCACTAGATCGTTGAGGCTGACCTCAAGGTAGCCAAAATGAAAGGTAAGAAAACGACAGGCCCCACAAGAATCAGCAGCTTTAAGGTAGAAGGGAAGGGGGGGTGGGCTGGAAAAAATCACGGTCACAGTTCTCACTGTGAATGTACTAAGACCAATCCACTGCCTCTCCAAACACCAAGAAGCTGCCATGGGGAGCCCCTGAGGCTCGACAAAGCTCCAAGGGGGCCCTGACTTGGATGTAAAAGATGGGAGATTCTATGACTCCATGGGGGCACTGCAGGGCTGAGCCCCTCATCTGCCACCTGGGCTCCTGGGCTGCATCCCCTCCCTCTTCTAATGTGCTCTGCTACTGCGGGTAGAGGGACAAGGCAGGGGTAGGGTCTGGGGGCTCACAAGCCACCAGGCTGCCCACTGCCCTCCTCCCTGCATGGCAGGGGCAGGGCTGCAGGATTCCCATAGCTGGGCAGGTGGGTCTCCTGGTACTTCCCAGCACAGCCTGTCAGGCTTTATTTTTTGTACTGGAGCAGCAGTTCTCAACCTGTGGATTGTTACCCACAAGAACTGTATTAAAGGGCCACGGCATTAGGAAGGTTGAGAACCACTGTACTGGAGAGATATACATCAACTGTTAAGTACACAACAGAATGGTCTGTGTGGAGAGCAGCAAAGCTGGCCAGGGAGGGGGGAGTTCTCCATAGTGGGTAGGACAAGCTATAGGGCAGAGGGTACCCCCTTGGGAGGTGATAATGTGCTGTACCCCAAGAAAAGGGGGCCCCCTCGATCACTGCTCCCTGAAACCCTCTCCACTGGACTTCCCACCAAAGCTGGGTGGGCTGGCAGTATGGCCTCCTGCCCTGGCAGAAGGGTGTATGTAGCCTGAGGGAGATTCCTGGGGCTGGGCAGGGGAGGGGCAGTTAAAATAGGATGGAAGCAACCAGATGTGCAGGCCACTTATGCTCATCTTGCCTGCTGGGATGCTCCCCTTACTGACTGCCCTTTCTGGGCAGCTTAGAGGTGAGGGCTGAGAGCCTGTTGCAAAACAGGCACCTTGCAGGCAGGTGAGAGGCTGAGTCCCTGCCAGGCCCCCTCTACTCCCAAGCCAGGCTACCTAAAGAGGGCAGCAAAGTGGCTTCCTGAAGAATGGTGAGAGCTAAACCCACAAACACAAAATGGCAGGGGCGTGTGGGCTGGTGGTGGTGGTGGTGGGGGGGCTCTCCATGATTGCCCCTAGGTCAGAAGTTGCTGTGGTTCTCTGAGGGTTGTGCTTCCTGCTGCCTCATGGCCTCCAGGAAGGCCAGCTCCTTGGCTTCTTTCTTCTGGTTTCTCGCCTCGTACTCTAACCTGGGGGCCAAGCTAGAGTAAGCTGAATAGGGCGTTTGTACTGCAGCTCCACACCTACCCACCCCCATTTCACCTGGTTTTTTTTGTTTATTTTTATGAGACAGAGTCCCACTTTGTCACTCTCACTAGAGTGCCATGGAGTCACAGCTCACAGCAACCTCAAACTCTTGGGCTCAAGTGATTACTTGCCTTAGCCTCCCGAGTAGCTGGGACTATAGGCGCCTGCCACAATGCCCGGCTATTTTTTAGAGATAGGGTCTTGCTTTAGGCTGGTCTTGAACCTGTGAGCTCAAGCAAATTATCTGCCTCAGTCTCACAGAATGCTGGGATTACAGGCATGAGCCACCATACCTGGCCTTTTGTTTGATTTTTTGTGACTGTCTCACTCTGTCACCCAGGTTAAAGTGCCATGGTGTTTTATCTCACAGCTACCTCAAACTCCTGGGCTTAAGCAATCCCTAACCTCAGCCTTCTAAGTAGCTGGGTCTATGGGCGCCTACCACTATGCTGGGCCAGTTTGGTTTTTTTTTTTCAGTAGAGATGGGGTCTCACTCTTATGCAGGCAGAGGCAGGAGCCAGTCGCCTAGCCTCACCTGTTCTTGATAATCCTCTGAACAATGAGATCCGTGGTAAGGTCGTTGCCACTGTCTATCTGATGGAAAATGCCTCTTTTCTTGGGCTCCTGAGAGGAGAGAGATGAGGTGTCTTGTGACCTTATAGAAACCTGCCCTGCTGCCCCACCCCAGAGGGAATCCATCTAGGGGTCTGCAGGTACAATAACTCCTGCCTTCTCACCCACTATGTAGTCAGAACAGCAGTGGTCACTGCACCCACTTCCAAGGCAGGCTGGGAAGTACTGATGGCAACCCCGACCAGCTGGGGTCAGCACAACCCACCTGATATGGATCAGAGCCATCCCTGTCAGGCACGATTTCCGTCTTTCCATGACATACCAGGTCCACCTGCAGAAGGAGTGGGGGTGGAGGGGTCAGGTGCCCTCCTAGGGAGGCAGTTATACCCACTATTCACAGCCCAGTGCTGCTCTCACCTCAGCCCAGGCTCCTCCAAGGGCCCTACCTGGGAGCCTGCCGCAGTGCCATATGCCCAGCCACGCCCAGCCTTACCTTGAAATGGCTCAGGAGCTCTGCTGTGACTGCGTATGGGGCCCCGATCACCACTTCCGACACATACTGTGGGGACAGTGAGCACAGTGTCTTGCTTGGTACCGGCTCCTAACAAGCCAGGGCCAGAGGTGGTAGGAGACAGCCCCAGACACGGGGCTGAGGCCTTCAGGGAGTAAACAGGGATAAGAGCAGAATGTCGGGGCTGCCAGGCTCCCTGGCAAGGCCCAACCACACCTCTTCCTGACTGACCAAACCAGGGTGGGTGTGTGCCCCAGAACCAGTGCTGCCAGGCAAGGCTAGGGGGTGTCACTGAGGAGCGGTCCCCCAACTCCTGGGCTGGCTATGGGCACTCACCCGGCAGGCCAGCACACTCAGGGTCCTTTCATGCAGGTTCATGATGGGATAGTTCTTCCCCTTGTAGCGATTTACCTCCTAGGGCAGGGGGAGGGAGTTCAGCCCAGGGACCTTTGGTAAGCAGGGTGCATTCCCTCCTGGTAGGTCAGGGAAGGAGCTCACACTCATGGGGATGTCCTGAGCAGGACAGCCCTAGATCCCAGGAGCCCAAGCTCTTGCCCTGGGATCTCTTTGGTCTTCATCAGGTTTCTGGAGCCTCATTCCTCCAGAGACCACCCGTGCCCAACACCAACCCCAGAAGCCCCTGTAGTATGCCTGTATACCCTCCTAGCTGCCCAGGGCACCAGGGAAAGGAGCAGGCACTAGGCAGTTACCTGGTCAAAGTGCAAGCCAGCAATGACGTAGGGCCTGTCCGCCAGCCCATGCACCTTCTCCAGGAAGTCCACATGCCCAATGTCTGCACCCAGGTTAAGAAGCAATGTTGGGACCTAGGCAGGGGGCAGAGCCTGTGGCACCCGGGGGCTCTGGCTTCCAAGACAGCTTACACGCATCAGTCTCTCCACTGTGCTCCCTGCCAATGGCTGCTTCTCTGTACCCCAGCCCAATGAGGGAGCCCCAAGGAGCCCCAGGCTCTACCCCATGTGGCATGGGTGTACAGCAGCAGAGGCCAGAGGATACGAAACAGGTCAAAGGCACCAGCCACATAGATGACCGTCTCCCCTGGCTGTGGCTCCTTCCCAGAAGCAAACTGAATGATCTTCTGCGACGTCTGCAGAAACTGGGACACCCCTGTCCAGGGGTTCCGCCCCCCAGGGCACTGTAACCCAAGAGAGCAGATGGTCATTGAGGAGGCCTCCCAGGCCCTCTCTCACCCAGCCCTGCCCCAGGGCTGCTCTTCTGAGCCTGGGGCTGCCTGTCTACTTGCTCTGGAATGTGCAGATATGGGACTGTGGAAACCTCTGCAGGGGCACTACAAACCCCCAGCCAGAGCCTGCCAGCAACCCAGTAGCCCTTGCCATTCCAGGAAGAGTCATGGGACACGTTACTATCAGGCGAGGCAGTGGGCAGGACTATGGCATCACCCTGTTGCCACAGCAGGCACCACAGCTAACATGACCCCAGGCTGGTAGAGGACCACCGAGAGCAGGTATGAGCCCTGTGGCTGGGGGACATAGCCCTTGGGGGGCACTTAGCACTCTGAGGCCGCCAACTGGTCACCTGGGGGAAGCCTCAAGTATGTCCCTGGCAAGTGTCAGATAAGGAGGCTACAAAGGGACAAATGGCAAAGCTGCTTGGTTAGAAGTCACCTGTCCATGGGCAGTCCTTGTTCTGCCCTTAAGCAGTGGCTGCCATGAGTGGCCAGCCAAAGCTAACTCTTGCCTGCCCCTCCTTCTGGCTTACACAGGTTGGCCAAGCCTGGCTGTCAGTACCCAGTCATCGCCAGTGATACTATGGGCTAACTTTTCCCAACAGGTGGCCAGGGCAGCTGGGAAAGAGGGCCTGATAGTAGCCTGGCATCAGCTGTATACCTGGGGGTACATAGCATAGGCCACACTCACCTTGCCAAAATTGTCTGCGTACTCCCGGTACTCAGAGGTCAGCTCCTGCACAGAAGACAGACCAGAGCTAAGAGGCTCTCCAGATGCAGGCAAGCCAAGGAGTAGGCAGGGGAAGGGAGGGAGGCAGGATGGCTGTGAGGGGCAGACAGGTGCTCCCTCCTTGCATATAGTACCCTTGCCACCAACTCACCTGGCTACTGTGGTGAGCCTTGGTCACTAGCAGCATGCGGCCCACCAGGTCTGTGGTAGACACACCCTGAGTGCGCTTGCACTCTCTGGGGGATAGAAGGGGACTTGGATTGGGATATACCCATGAGGCTCAGCGTCCAACTACCATCACCTAGGGGACAGTGGCTGCCCTGCTTGTGGCCACAACAGAAAATCTGGACCAGGTCCTGAGAAGGCTGCTGTGGCTTCAATGGCTGAAGGACCAATAGGAGCACAGAAAGCCCCCAGGTGTGCAGTGTGGGGGTGGGCAGGCCAGGCTGGGTGGTGACTCTGGTCCCCATTCTGCCTTCTGCCCCCAGCTGCACTTGAGCCCAGGTCCTGCTCTGCTGTGCTTCTCTGCCAAGGGCACTCCTGGCCACAGCACCCCACGAAGGAGCACTGGCCACCTGGTTCTTCAGTTAAAGTTAATCAAGGAAAGGGCCAGGTCCTCATGGCACCAACCACATTCCCAGTGCTCAAGAGTTGCTCAGGGCTACCTCGCAGTGCTACTCCAGAGCTGTTGGTAGGGGCTCACATCATGACAGGTACCTCCCTCCATCCAATTCCCAGCCCTGCCCATGAGAAATACCAGCCCTGGCTTGGCACCTGTGGCTCAAGTGGCTAAGGCACCAGTCACATACACCTAAGGTGGCGGGTTCAAATCCAGCCTGGGCCCATCAAACAATGACAGCTGCAACCAAAAAAAAAACCAGCCAGGTGTTGTGGCAGGCACCTGTAGTCCCAGCTACATGGGAGGATGAGGCAGGGGACTCGCTTGAGCCCAGGAGATGGAGGTTGCTGGGACCTGTGATGCCACAGCACTCTACCCAGGGGGACAGCTTGAGGCTCTGTCTCAAAAAAACAAAAAAAAAAAGAGAAACACCAGCCCCAAGCCCTAACCTCATGGGCCACTGGGAACCAGCAAAGAAAGCTGGGAAGGAATCTAAGCCCTACACTTGAACACCAGAGCACAGTGGGGACTCACCTGTACCTCCCAGCCTGCTTCACTTCCTCATAGGTGTCCCGGCCATCTACAGTTAGGGTGATATCATCTAAGGGGTGATACACACAAGAATATGGATTCTTAACCCAAACAACAAATACCTCGGTGCACCTAAGCATGTGTATGGCTACCTTGGGGGAGGGACCAAAGGGCTCAGAGGCCCTGTCTCTGGATGCCCCACCTGGGAGTCTGATCCCAAGCCCACGTGGCTTCCCCAGGCTCCCAAGCCCCAGCTCCTGCCCACTCACTGCCATGAACACAGAAGTTGCAGTTGTACTTGTCCAACGTCTCCAGCGTGGTGACATAGGGAGCTGCAGGCACCACCTCATCTACCCACTTGATGGCCTGCACCATCTTATACCTCTCCTCCTGAGTGAACACTGGGGGCCCCTTGTGCTTGGAAATCTCCTCTAGGGCCAAAGAGAAGGAAGAGAAAAGATGGTGACACTGGCTCACCCAGGCTCTTCCATAGATGCCCTATTCTCAGCACCAAGCTGTGACCACCATGAGAGCCTGTAGTGGGCAGCGTGGCTCTCACAAGCCCTGGGCTCCCTGTTCTCCCTCATCTAAAGCCAGGGGCTCCTTCTGATGAGCGGCGCTTTGCTCCTGAGGCCTTGGGAGCCAGGTCAGGAACCATGAGGAGTGGGAGGCACAATTCATGGACTCCACTGGCCCCTTCTTCTTCACCTTAGGACAGGAGGTGCAAGACAGGAAAGGCTTCCTCAGGCCGTCTTTGGCTGTGGCTGAGCCTGCTCTGTCTATTCCCAGGGCTCTCAGGCTTTTGGTCAACAGGTGTGGCCCCCAGGTGGGCTGTGGAGCAGTGGGTGGGAAAGGTGTCTCCACATCTTACCATCAGTGTGCACACCCACGATGAGATAGTCGCCCATGGCCCGTGCCTGGCGCAGCTGGTTGGAGTGGCCATAATGCACCATGTCATAGCTATGGAGACAGACAAACAGTTGCTCTGTCTACTGTGGATGGAGACCAGACTGTGCATGTGTGGCTGGGGGGATGCAGCTTTGCTCCTCTGAGGTCTCCTTAGGAAGCCCCCAGAGAAGCTGCCACTGGGAACTGTTTCCCAGAATTCAGCTGGGCTTCCAGAAAGGTGGCAGGTTGTCAGCTCTCCATGTCACCGGTTCCTAGGCCAGAGGGTAGGAACTTGCCAGTGTCCGATCTAGCAAGGGTGGAAGGCCCAGGGGGATGGCAGGTGTACAGAACAGCCTCTGCCCTCACATCTCCCCTCAGAAAATACAAACTGCTGGGGGTAGAGTCACTTCAAACTTTCAAGTTCATTCTAGGGGCGAGGTTGGAGTCTGCACTACTCTGAGGCAAGCAGACAGTCCCTGGTGCCAACATGAAACAAATCTAAACAAAGAACAAGGGCCTGAAATAACTGACTCTGAAAATCCTGTTTCCTAGTCCCTCGTAGCCTCAACAAAAAAACTCAACAAAGCTTAACCTCTCTGGTGAATAACCACTTCCATGTCACCTGGTTCTAAGACTTTTATCCTCAAATCCTGTCTGGCAAACTTCCAAGCCCAAGGCTACACGGGCGCCTCCCTGAGGACCAGGCCCTCTTTCTGCTTCTGTGAGTAAATAAAGCCATACCTGCTTCTCCAGGGTGTAAGGGACTCAGGTGACCCTGGGCAGCCCCACATGTTCTACTCAATGGCTCCTGCCTCCTCCCCAAACGGCCACACAACCCCCACACACTGTACCTGGGGCCCCAGTCTGAGCGGCCCAAGTGAGGAGGTGTCAGAGGCCTGAACAGAGGGACCAAAACATGGAATGAAGGAGGCGCTGAGTCCAGTCACTGTAGCCTAGAGTGGGGGCCCGGCTAGGGCCAAGGTCAGAGTCCACTGACACGAAGCTGCATTGCTCCTCTCAGAGGTGACTGAGGCTAACCATGTAAGAGTTCCTCTCTCTCCACCCACCCAGTAAAGGATTGTGAAAGCAAAGGTAGCAAGCTGCCAGTAACAGTCAATCTTCCTTCTACTTATTGAAAGCCATAAACTTGTCTTAAAACAATGCCCTGCCTGAGAGACCGGCCGCACGCCAGCCCCTCCAAGCCGGCAGAGCCGGGCGCGCGACGCCACCCAAGGAGCGGGCCGGTCCCTGGGCAACCGCCGGCGTAGGCCCGGCAGGAAACAGCCCCGGCGCCCCGCCTGTTCTCACCAGCCGTCGCACCACACCCGCACAGGGCGCCTGCCCCCCGGGCCCGGCTGCTCGACGCCACCCGCCGCCCCGCGCCCGTTCCGGATCATGGCCACGAAGCGGCGGTACGGCCAGTCGGCAGTTCCAGGCGACTACGAGAGCCCGACTGCCGCCCCGCCCCGCGCACGCGCCGCCGGCGTCACGCGGGCCTCACCAGCTGCACACGGCCAATGGCGCGCACCCTCCCTCCGGAGTCCCGCCCACTCCCGCGAAGACTCCGCCCATCCCTGCCGCGCGCTGCCAACGGCGCGCCGCCTTGCCATAGCCCCGCCCCCTCAAGCGGCCAATGGCGTGCAGCCCCGCCCCCACTCAGATTCAGCGCCCAGAGCTTCTGAGTGCCTTCACCAGGCCCCGCCCCCCACCCCGCCCCTCGTCCACGCCTGACGGCAGAGGGCGGGACAACACCGCAGCGCGTGGGTCTGTGGCAGCCTCCTCAATGGGCCTTGGGAGAACTTGTTGCCTGTCCAGCCCCGGACCCGCGCCCAGCGACCCCGCCCACCGGAGTGAGCCAAGCAGTGACATGCGTGGACGGTACAGAGATGTTTAATAGGAATAAAAAGGTCTGCTTAAAGCACCCCTCTGCTGCATACCCAGTACAGAAAAGGTCGTCTACAAAGTTAATAGTTTTTAGTAGGAAGTAGCAGAAATAGGGTGATGCCCTGAGACTAGCCTGGCCAGTGGGGGTAAGGCAGTCATTCATGACTTCCTCTCTGCAGGCCAGGTCCAAAATAACCCGAGCTCCGCCCTCCTTTTATGCAGAGGCCCATGGGCAAGTGTCCTGGATGATGAAGCCGATTCAGGGACAAGCACAGCAGTGCAAGGATAGACGGCTACACATCATGGTGAAAATGTCACCCCCAAAGAGATCTTCTTGCTGGCAACCAAGCCTGCATGGCAACACTGGCCCCTGAATAAGAGTTCCGTCCATCTGCAAAGTGCCAAATGTTTTTGTCAAACACCAGGTTACGTCACTTTCTTCCTTTTTGTGCGTTTGGTGCAGCCCCGGCCAAACCAGCCCCCTAGAATGGGAGCTGAGCTGAGTGGGGCACCACAGTCACCAGGTGGCCCTTCCTCTCTGCTTCTGCATAGTGATTTCCGACTGTGGCTGCCTTCTTCACCAGCACGCAGGGGAGTTGCCAGGGAGAAGATGGGATCCTGCCACCTACCAAGAAGAGAAAAGTGGGTCAGATAAACCTGGGTGCCTCTCGTCGTCACAGCCCACCCCAGCATGGGAAAGCTGTCTGAGGTCCCTTGCCTACCCACCTCACCCTCCCATGTCTTAACCTTGGCTGGGTTCTGGTTGGCCACTCCATTGTTACCAAGCTACGGAACAGCTGCAGGAGAGGTCATCTCCTTGGGTGGTAACTCAAAGGTCAGCAGCCTCACCAGCTTTGTCTCCTCAGAACTCAGAGTCCTGGTCCACCACTCAGTGGCCATGCACAAATAGGGTGGGGCAGCAGTGGCTCCAGGGGTACTGCCATCTCCAGGGATGAGTCCCTAATAACTCTGGGCCCCACCTTTCACTTGTACCACCAAGGGGGTAGGTGGATCAGACCCTCTCCCCCTTCCCAGCTGACTAGGGAGGCTTGGCCTACAGACAACACTGTGAAGAAACCATGTGTCTGAGATGTAGAACCACATATTATAAACTTAACATACAGATAAGCACTGATAAAGAAAATGAACTAAGTTAATGCAAAAAAAAAAAAATACAGTACACAATAGGCCCACATTACAGAACACCACAAACATAACATACAAGAATTGCCAGGCCCAGAAGGTGAAGGGATCCTTAATTTCTTGAACCCTTTGATTAAAAGAAGTTATTGATTTCCCCTATAAGACCCTGAAAATTCACAGAGAAAGAGAGTGTAAACTTTTTACTCAATACATACACCAAGTCTAATTATCACAAATTCTGTATCAAGGCACAGTTTAAGCTTCCCCCAAAATATGCCAATGCCCAAAACCAAGTACACTGTGATTCTGTCTGACCGAACCTGCTAGTCATCTCAAGGCACCTTCCCACCAGGCTTCTCTGAAAGGTCAGTGGGGAAACAGAACCCCTCTCCCCACAGGGCTTCTGCAAGTCACACTGGCCTGGACAGCAGTGCACACGGAGTCTCGCCTCAGCCAGCCACTGAGGTCAGTCCCTCTGGAGACCATCACTTTTCAGCCACACCTCAGAGCTTCCTTCACACTCAGCTCACAAGAGAAGACAGACAAGGCCCACCACACAGAGGTGTGAGGAAGCAGGTGGTGTGCTGGGCCCACTCACCTGCTGTAGAGGGGGATCTCCAGGCCCAGCTCATCCATGAGGAGCCGCATGACGTCATCACATTTCCCGTGAAGCTTCAGGGCAGCCCAGTCATCCTTTGGGGTCCACTGGGGACAAGGAAAAGTGAGTGACAGTAACACCTGGTCAGCACCTCTGTCTCAGGCCTCTGTAGTAGATGAATGTGGAGGTCTCCCTGGCTCTTCCTGCGAAGGCCCAGATCTAAGAACACAGCTCTGAGGACCCGAGTTACCTGCAAGTTCACAATGTAGAGTTTAGGCCGCCGGCTTGGGGGTTTGGTCATGCACCAGAGGCGCGGATACTTCTTTAGAACCTGTGGAAACGGACAGATACAGCACACACACAGAGCACAGCTGTAGCAGGCTGAGTCTGACACTGAGCCAGAGAGCTCTGGGCAGGCAGACACCTGCTCACTCTGCTCGCTCACCATGTTATCAGTGCATACCTTCAAGCTGGACCCTAAACACAGGATTGTGTCTGCTTTGCTGGCAGCCTCGGTTGCTGCCTCCCAGTTCAGAGGCTGCCCCAACATCCCCCTCTCCCCAAAGTGCACAATGGTGTCCCGGAGCTGGCTCCCACACTTATGGCAGGCCCGGCCTGTCTGGTGTCTGTGGAGGGCAGTACGCTCTGTGACGTCAAATACTCGAACGTACTCCCTGTTAGGGACACAGGAGGTGCAGACCTGAGGGCAAGAAAGCACAGTGAGTGGAACTGCCTGCCCACCAAGCCCTAGGTCCCCACAGGACTGCTCACTTCAATGTACATGTTCCCATGGAGCTCTGAGATGGCTGTTCGCGGCAGGCCACTTCTCAGGTGGAGCCCATCACAGTTCTGAGATACCACGTGCTGCACCTGGGAGGTAGGACAGGGCCTCTGTAAGCAGGAGGGGTCAAGGCAGCCATGAAGCCACTCGGAGCTTAGCCCAGCTGACAGCTTCCAAGATTAGGGCTCCACAGAAAGCCCCAGAAGGTAAAGCACACATGGGAGGGGCTGTGTCCTCCCCTCAGCCCTGTTCTAGCCTTGCAACACTAGGCAGTGGTGGCTCAGGGCTCTGGTGAAGGCCACTTCTGCTCCAGATTCATGGTCCCTAAGGCCTAGCCAGGTCTCCCTTCCCACTTAGTTGAAGGTGTTCAGCAAAGGGTCTCCAGAGATTTCCTACCAGACCCCCTGCCCTCCCCTGTGGCTCCTAAGGTCCAAGAGGGCAAAGACCACCAGCAGCTCTGGGCCCAAGGCTGGCCCTAGGCACAGTGGTTTGGAGGAAACGCCACCCTTTTATCCTGAGAGGGTGCATGGGACGACTCAACCAGAAGTGCAGCCCACTTAGTGAGTGCTCATCCCAGGAGTCAACCACCAGACAGAGGGAGGACATAGTCACCCACTTGGGCACCAAAGTGGAGCTCCAGGCCCTGTGCCCAGACCCAGATGAGCACACCAGCCACAATGGGCTCTTACCAGCTTCTGCTCATGCAAACGGGCAATGCTCATGTGTGTGAGGGTCGGCTCAGCCTCGCTCAGGTCAGCAGTACTACAGGTGGGAAGGAGTGTGAGGGTGAGGACAGATGCATGCTCAAGCCTGTGCCACCCCTCCTCCTCCTGCTCCTGAAGGCTGAGCTTGGCTTACTCACCTGACACTTCTCCCTTTCTGAAGCAGTGTCCAGACGCCATTAGGGCCCCGGTAATCTGGGATAGAGGCTGCCTGCATGTTCAGAAAACAGATAAGCCAAGTAAAAAGGCATAACTGTAGGTAGAGGCTGAATTCCCAAAAACAGAGAGTCAACATTTCTCCCCCACACTCCAGGCTGGCTTACAGACCAGCCTCTATTCATTCCCAGGCTGAGCTGCCTGTCCCCAGATGGCATGTACCCAGCATGGCTCCTTCATCTGCTGGGACTTACCCTTCCTTCTTGGCCCAGTCATCCCTCCAGGCTGAGTAAAGCCCTGCCCCGCTCCAGTAGTCTCTTTAACCACTGAGCAGAGCTGAACTCTGTGGCCACATGTGTCCCCTACACTCGGGGGGTGGGCTGGTCAGGTCCATTCATGTCCCTAGGGCCTGGCCCACTGCTCCAACATTTAGGAAAGGGTGAACCTTTAGGTTGGAGCACTTTTATTTTGTTGTTGTTGCTGTTGTTGTTTTTT
>CAUYTI010045477.1:0-23713 GCA_963575145.1 Galago senegalensis | reverse complement strand
CCGTGGGACTCTTCTGCCAGGCATAAAACTGTAAAACTGTATAAAACTGTATATATTCTCTACCTGAAACTCTAAACTCCCAGGATTCCCCACCCCCACCCATCCATATACTCTCCGGCCCGGCCGGAGCCTGCCACGGCACCCCCCCACGGGCCGGCGCCCCACCCCCCCCCGGGGGGCGGGCCTCTCCTGTGGGATAGAGTGGGAGGATGTTTGAATTCTGCTCACTTGTTGGTATGAAGTAAACTGTGAACCCTTCTTGTGGGGGAGGGGACTCCTGTCCACTTGGTGGTGGATTTTGTACCTTTTGATTGTCTTTTGGGGGTTGCAGCTCGGCTCAGCAAGGATGACATGGGTTCTTCAATCTTCTCTCTTGGCTCAGCTCCACACCATCAGCTTACTTGCTAAACTTCTGTCCTTCAAGTCTCCTTCTAGACGGGAGCCTCTGTTAAAAAGCTGGCTGCAGTCTGCCATCTTGCCTCCGCCCCCAACTTTTAATTCTTTCAGAATTTTTTATACTTCTTTCCATAAAGATTGTATTAGTTTGCAATCCGACCATAGTGTAAAAGTGTTCCTTTCTCTTCATAGCCACACCAGCAACTGCAGATTGCAGGCTAATCTCACTGGAGTTAGGTGATATCTCAAAGTGGTTTTGATTTGCATTTCTCTGATAATTAGAGATAATGAGCATTTTCTTAGGTGTTTGTTGGCCACTCATCTTTCATCCTCAGAGAAATTTCTGTTCAAGTCTCTTGCCACTTGTAAATGGGATTGTTTGCTCTTTTCTTCTTGATTAATTTGAGTTCTCTGCAGATTCTAGTTATTAGCCCTTTGTCAGATTCATAGTGTGCAAATATCTTCTCCCCCATTCTGAAAGCTGTCTGCTTTAGTTGTAGCATTAGCTGTGCAGAAGTTTTTTAGCTTGATCATGTTCCATTTATTTATTTTTGGTGTTGTTGCAATTTCCAAGGGGATCTTCTTCATAAAATCTTTTCCCAGGCCAATTTTAAAAAGCATTTTCTGCACATTCTCTTCTAAAATTATGTTATGTTTCATGTCTTAAATTTAAATCTTTTAGATCATTCTAGTTATGTTTCATGTCTTAAATTTAAATCTTTTATCTAGCAAGGATGAATTTTTGTCAATGGTGAGAGATGCAGGTCTAGTTTCAGTCTCTACATGTGGCTAACTAGTTTTCCCAGCACCATTTATAGAATAGGGAATCTTTTCCCCATGGCATGCTTTTGTTTGGTTTATCAAAGATCATATGGCAATGTGTGGCTGGGTTCATCTTTAGGTTCTCTATGCTATTCCATAGATCTATATCTCTATTTTTTTTTGCCAGTACCATGCTGTTTTGATCACTATAGACTTGTACTTCAACCTGAAATCTGGTAACATGATACCTCTAGATTTGTTTTTATTTCTAAATATTGTATTGGCTATTCGGGGTTTCTATTCTGGTTCTATATGAAATAAAGTACTATTTTTTCAAGTTCTTCAAAGTATGACATTGGTGCTTTGATGGGGATTGCATTAGATCTGTAGATTGCTTTGAGTAATATGGACATTTTAGTGATGTTGATTCTTCCCACCTATGAGCATGGTATGTTCTATTTGTTAACCTCTTCTGTTATTTCTTTTCTCAAGTTTTATAGTTTTCTTTTAGAGGTTCTTCACATCCTTTGTTAGATATGTTCCCAGGTATTTTATCTTCTTTGGAGCTACTGTAAAAGGTATTGTGTACTCTAGGGTTTTAAGAAGAATGACATGATCTGATTGCACGGGACAGTTCTTGTGCATACTCCAAATCCGCCAGGGCTCATCTTTTATTCTGCCGCTGCTTCACTGACCAGTCATTGGCAGGCTTCAACCTGCTTTGCACCAGGGTAACCTGTCACTGCCTGTTGTGTTCCATTCAGTGTATCTATTGTTTTCATCCCCAGGGTTTCTCTGATGCTGAGTCATGGGGTAATTGTGGGAATATCCTTGGAACTCATACATGCCCACTGAGGAGTATAAAGGAGTTAATGCCCACAAGGCAGCTTTGACCAGTGAGGATGGGAGTTATGGATGAATTCCTGCCTTTTTCTCTCCTTGGTGGACTGAGGTGTATTTTTTAATTCCTTGGCGGTCCATGGAATTGAACCCCAGTTGCCAATAGTAGTGGTTGACATGATAACAAATCCCTGTATTGGCTTTCCCTTCTTCCTGGTTTCAGTTCCCTCTTCCTCACTCCTTCCTAGGATCATTTTTCAAATAAACTCTCTGAGTGTAAGACTTGTTTCAAGGTCTGCTTTGGTTCAGTAGAAACGGTAACATTCAGAAAAGGTTAATTTGTTCTGATACGGTAGCCGTTAGAGCTGTCCTCAGATATTCCGTTTTCTCTCCTTCAGGCCACAGCATGTATTTCATGTCAGATTCTCTCAAAGCAGAGCCTGAGATGGGGATTTGTGTGTGTGTGTGTGTGTGTGTGTGTGTGTGTGTGTGCAGTTTATGGAGAATGGGTTCTCTGCAGAAATCAGGAAGTTAGGGAGGCAGACTAGGGAAGGATGAAGGAACTATGCAAGAATGTGGTTTTAGGTGGAATCCAGTTTTAGCCTAATCTTGTGATGAGCTCTGGAACATACATTGTTACACAGAATCAATTTCACTCTGAGATGAGGAAAGGGACTTTTCTACTCCAGCCCAAGTCAGTCCTTGCCCATGGGCCACTCAGGGATGTGTCCATATAATTCCTACACTTCCTACAAGACAAGTTCCCTCAACCAAGGGCAGTCTTCTAGAGAAGGTTGCAGGGTCAGCCATTAGCTGAAGCACCTGGTAGGATGGGACACCAACTAAACCAGCAATAGATATCTTAAGATATCTGGGTAGGCATGAATGGATCAACAAACTGTGGTATATGTATTGCATGGAATACTATTCAGTCATTAAATTGATGGAGACTTTACATCTTTTACATTTACCTGGATGGAGTTGAAATACATTCTTCTTAGTAAAGTATTGCAAGGATGGAAAAATAAATATCCAATGTACTCCATACTAATATAAAACCAATATGTAAACAATTACATGCTCATATGAACAATAAAACACAAATATAGTCTAGTATGAGGGGAGGCAAGAGGGAAGGAGAGGGTGATTGGCAGAGGGAGGGAGAGCATGAGGCAGGATCTCACCTAAAGTGGACATTGTGAGGGTGTATAACACACCCTCTGGGTGAGGAGCTCTTCTACAAATGGAAATTTACTCTGGGAGTGACAATGATGTAACCTAAAAATTTGTACCCTTTTTTGAAAAAAAAAGAATGAATGAAATTGAAAAAAAGAAAGATGTTGATGCCCTACCCAGATATCATTTCGTACAGTAGGATTATAATTCCTTGTCCCTTTTGAAATGGGGAGGGGAGGGTGACTGCTTTGCCCAAGGAAATGTGAGCACATGGGGCTTTTTCTTCTATATAGATGCCTTAGAGCTGCTGTGTAATTTGCCTCTATCCCTTTTCCTGCTTTGGTGATCATAGAAACCTCTTTTGAGATGGAGCATGGGTCATCCCAAGTCCCTGATAACTGCTGAGTAAAACCCCTGCTGATCCAAAATGTACTTGCAGTGTGAGCAACAAGTAAGCTTTTTTTTTTGGTAAATTACTGAGTTGTTGAGAAGAGTCTGTTATCATAGCAAAACTTAGCCCATCTTGCCTGATATACAGGTACTACATTAGGTGTTGGGCTCAGGGGTACAAGTATGTGGAACATTGGGAGGGAGGAGGGCAAATGAGAAAGGTCACTTTCAGAGTTCTGGATCTGACAGATCTGGCTGAAGTTCTACAGCAAGGCTCTGGTGACCTGAGGACTTGGGGCTCTTCTAGTGGGAACCATTGCAAATCCAAATGCTTCAATCCCTGCTCACAGGGATTACGGTGCAGTTACCAGGAGGCTGGCTGGCTTCTATAGAGGTAATCCAGGGCAGACTGATCATCTGATGGGGAGCCACCTCAGGTCCCCCTATTGGAAATCTCCTCTGCCAGCCTCTGCACAGGTGTAGAGTCAGGTGTGGCTGGACTTGCAGGGCACTGAGGGAACCCTATCAGCTCTTTCTGATCAGCAAAATGCTTTGCTTTATGATTGAAGTCTTTGCATTAACTCTGGGGGATCAATTTATTATGATGGTCAAAGAGCCTGGCAAGATAGGTGCTCAGTAGATGGATTCTTAATCAGGATAGATGACATCTTTCCAAGGAACTCATATGCCTACCACTCCCACAGTACTGAGTCTCATGAAATGAGTAAATGAGGGAATGTCTTCATTATCCTCTTTCATACTTTTTACTAATGGGAAGCCTCCCTGCCAAATTAAAGAACATTACTGCTGAAGGGCACTGAGAGGTGTAACTGTGCTCTTACCCAAACTCCTATTTTCTCAGGTGAGTAAACTGAAGTATAAAGAAATGAAGTGGTTTGTCTGATGCAGTCAGATGGTCTTCCCAGTCCTCGTCCTGGGCTTTTCCTCCTGCTGCCAATCTCTATCTGCTGTCCTCAGGCTCAGCCCTCTATCAGCTCTTCCCTGGACTTCCATCCTTTCTAATTGTTGGTTCTCCCCACATTTAATTTCCACCTTTGACTTTTCCTGTAAGGTTTTGGCCTCAAATCTCTAATCATTCACCCAACAGTTCCACTTAGATGTCTCACAGGCAAAACTCTTGATTTTTTTTTTCCTCCTCAACTTTCTCCTCCCTTAGATTTTTCCAATCTCAACAAATGGCTCCATTCTCCCCCCACTTTCTATATCCAGAAATGACTTGTCTTTCTATAATCTATTTATTAATAAGAGGAGGAACTTTTAAAAAGTTGAAAGGCATACAGAGTAGAAATGAAGAAATAAAACTGTCCCTATCTTTAGACGACGTGTTTTTTTTTTTTATGTGAAAATCCCAAGGCATCTACAAAACTTCCAAAACTAATAAGTGGTTTCAGCGAAGCCTCAGGGTACAAGAAACACATACAAAATCAATTGGAGTTTTATAGACTAACAACAAACATGTGCAAATGAAAATTAAAAACACAATACCATTTACAATCAAGCAAAGAAAACAAAATAGGCATAAGTCTGATAAATCCAGGATGAGGTTTATATGCTGGAAATTACAAAATCCTGGTGAAAGAAATCAGAGATCTAAATAAATGGGAAGTCATACCATGTTCACAGACTTAACATAGTAAAGATGTCGGCTTGGTGCCTGTAATTCAGTGGCTGGGGCGCCAGCTACATGCACCAGAGCTGGCAGGTTTGAGTCCAGCTAGAGCCTACCAAACATACTGACAACTACAACCAAAAAACAGCTGGGTGCTGTGGCAGGCGCCTGTAGTCCCAGCTACTTGGGAGGATGAGGCAAGAGAATCACTTAAGTCCAAGAGTTTGAGGTTGCTGTGAGCTGTGACGCCCAGACATGTGAAACACGTCTTATGCGGCACTCTACCAAGGGTGACAAAGTGAGACTCTGTTTCAAACAAACAAAAAACATAGTAAAGATGTCAATTCTGCCCAAATTGATCTATGGGTTTAATGCAATTCCTATAAAAATCTAAGAAAGGGGCTCGGTGCCTGTGGCTCAAGCCACTAATACGCCAGCCACATACACCAGAGCTGGCAGGTTCAAATCCAGCTTGGGCCTGCCAAACAACAATGATGGCTGCAACCAAAATATAGCTGGGATGTTGTGGTGGGTGCCTGTAGTCCCAGCTACTTGGGAGGCTGAGGCAACAGAATTGCTTAAGCCCAGGAGTTGGAGGTTGCTGTGAATGTCACAGCACTCTACCCAGGGCAACAGCTTGAGGCTCTGTCTCAAAAAAAAAAAAAAAAAATCTAAGAAAGGTTTTGTTTGTTTGTATAGTTAAACATAAGCTTATTCTAGAAATGTAGTTGGATAAACAAAGGAGCTGGAATAGCTACAACAATTATAACAAAGAATGTTAAAGTGGGAGGAGTCAGTCTATTATATAGCGACAGTAATCTAGACAGTGTGGGATGGATTGTGGAGGGCAGATTGATGGAAAGAAGGAAGAACCCAGAAGCCATGCGACCACTGCATGGCCCAGAAATTATACTCTTGGGGATTTATTCCAGAGAAATGAATACTGAAATTTACACAAAAACCTACACACAAATGTTCACAGTGGCTTTATTTGTGATAGCCAGAAATTAGGGATGACCTAAATGTCCTTCAGTAGGTGAATAATTAATATCATGGGATACTATTCAGCAAGAAAAAGGAATATACTATTGATACCTACAATAATTGGCTAGATCTCCAGGGCATTATGCTGAGTGAAAGAAGCCAGTCTCAAAAAGTTGAATAGTATATGGTTCCATTTATATACCAGTCTTAATAATGTTATAATGATATTAAATGGATTTTCAGTTGCCAAAGGGTAAGGCAGGAAAGGGGGATACATATAGCTATAATGGGGGTAGCACCAGGGAGTCTTGTGGTGATGGTACAAGTTCTCTTGTATAAGGTATCTCTGTATCTCATGGTGCTGCTGGTTATATGAATTTAACATGTGATACTTTTTTTTTTTTTTGAGACAGAGCCTCAAGCTATTCCCCTGGGTAGAGTGCTGTGGCATCACAGCTCACAGCAATCTCCAACTCCTGAACTTAAGTGAGTCTCCTGCCTCAACCTCCCAAGTAGCTGGGACCACAGGTGCCCGCCACAACACCTGGCTATTTTTTTTTTTTTTTGGTTGCAGCCATCATTGTTGTTTGGCAGGCCTGGGCTGTATTCAAACCTGCCACCATAGGTGTATGTGGCTGGTGCCTTAGCCATGTGAGCCACAGGCGCTGAGACAACATGCGATAAAATTGAATAGAACTATATATACACCACACACACACAAACGAATAATTGCATGTAAACCTGGTGAAATTTGAGTAAGACATGCAGATTGTAGCAATGTTAATTTGCGGGTTTTAATGCTGTACTCTACCTATACTAGATGTTTCCATTAGGGGAACCAGGTAAAGGGTGAGTGGCACTTGCAAATTTTCTGTAACTTCTTGGGAACCCATAATTATTTCAAAATAAAAATTTAAAACCATGTCAAAGATAGATAGGATCCTATCACTCTTCTGTTTATGGCCATTTGATGTCTTTTCATTGCTCTCAAGAGTAATGTTTTAGCGTGGCTTACAAGGCCTTTGTGATCTGTCCCCTCCCTACCTCACCAGTCTCCTGTGGCACAAGTCATTTATCCAACCCTAGACTGTGCCAACAAGCTCTTTCCAGCCGTGGGACCTTGCATTTCCTGCCCCCTTTGCATGCATTTTTTACGTGGTTATTTCTCCCCATCTTTTTTTTTTTTTAAGATTTAAGTTTAATTTTTATCTTCTTTGAGAGTCCTTCCCTGACTATCCTATTTCTTATGGCACCATGATGCTACTTACATTCATTGTTTTCATTACCTCTTGGATTATTTTTCTTTTTCTGGACTTCTTGTTTGCTGCTAACTAGACTGTAAGGGGCTTAAGAGCCAGACACTTCCATGTCTTGCTCTCTGTCATGCTCCACCACCTCGCATTCTACCCAGTGGGTCCAGCTGAATGGATGATCTTAAATACCATTAAATCCATGAATTAATGGGAAAGCCAGAATGAGCTCTCTGGTGTCAGGTCTTTTACTGCAACACACCTTCCACTGTCTTGTGCCTTGCTCCTCACCAGTTAACACTGCTCCTCACCAGGAGCACCAGTAACAACATTGACAGCAACGTTTAGTTCCCACAAACTCAGTGACTTTAATCCAAATGTATAGTCTTATAGTTGTTGAGTTCAGAAATCTGAAATGGGTGTCACTGGGTTAAGATCAAGGTATCAGGTATATCAGCAGGGCTGTGTCACTTTCTCAACATTCAAGGGGAGAAAATTTCCTACCTTTTCTAGTTTTTAGAGCAGTGATTTTCAAGTGGTGTGCCATGAAAGGATCTTAGGTGTGCTGCAAAAATTTTTTGAGATCATTATTGAAATTATTTTCAAAATAAGTTCAAAGCATAGTAAGCAGTAAGTATATTCTTTTTTAATTTGTACTCTTTTTCTTTTTTTTTGGTCAACATAATTTAAGTGTGCTGTGGAAGTTTAACTATAGGTTCAAGTGTGTCTTGAGATCAAAAAGGTTGAGAAATACTGCCTTTTTTTTTTTTCTTTCAGTTTTTGGCCAGGGTTGGTTTGAACCCACCACCTCAAGTATATGGAGCTGGCACCTATTCCTTTGAGCCACAGGTGCCACCTGAGAAATATTGCTTTAGAGGCTGCATGCATCCTTGGCTCATGACCCCCTCCCCTCTTTAAAGCCGGCAAGGGCTGGTCAAGTCCTTCTCACATCACATCACGGTGATGCTCCTTTTTCTGCCCCCCTTTTCCATATTTAGGGATGCTCGTGATTACATTAGTCCAGGATAATCTCCCTATTTTAAGGTCCACTGAATAACAACCTTAATTCCCCTTTGCCATGTAACAAAACATTCACAGGTTCTGTGGATTAGGATGCTGGCACATTGGGAGGCCACCATCCAGGCTACCGCACCATTAGACTCTAACTGCCGTGCAGTAAGTGGCTTTTCTGTTCACAGTTGCATTCCCCAGGGACTGCATCTACTGTCACTCAATAAATTGTTGAAACAAACTTAATTGAAATAACCCATGGAAAGCATCAGTGTCTAGCACACAACAGTCACTCTTGCCTTTACCCACCGAGAGGGCTTTGCTTAATGATCTCCTTACATGAAGCCTCCCCTAGGTGTCAATGTGACTTCCTCCTTGTTTCTAAGGGCACAGTTATGTCTTCCCTTTGACACATTTTATTAGCTTTCTTCCTTTATTAGGTCCTGAATAGCCTGGGTCGTGGCAGTCTTATTCGTTTCTGAGCTCTTCATAGTTCCTAGCGTGTTGTAAGCTCTTCACTATTTAAGGGAAAGGGGAGCAACACCAGGGAAAGATCAGAGAAAAACAGCACGTGGGGAGTGTGAGGACCAAGGAGCCTCCACTCTCAGGGCCTATTTCCTCTCCCTGGAGAAGACCCTCAAGTGCAAGATGGTTGAATTTCTGGCATAATGGCCAGATTTGTAGTAAGGTGTTAGATGGCGTTCTTCCCCTCACATTCCATCTTAAAAACATTCAGTTTCCATGAATACCATCTGTCCCAGAACCTGCAGCCCACCTGACACCTGTCCCTTTGTTGACCGTGGAAGCAGCCCTCACTGGTTTTGATTCCATGATGGGAGTTCTGCTTCCTGATCTGGCCATTCACTTTTGTTCTCTCTCCAATGTTTGGGGGCATCTGTCATTCTCCTTTGCCATCCTGTTGCCTCCACCATCTATTTGGTATATAGAGTCACTGCCCTTTGCCTGTTTTGCAGGTCATGTCTGAAAGCTCACACCTTGGTCGAATACTTTTTCCTTTCCAGAAAGTGCAGAAGGTGACTTCCATGCAGTTTTAGAAAGTGGGTGTGCTTTGCTTTTTCTTTTTTCTTCAAAGACACTTTAAACTCTTTGGCCAACATTTTTCATCATTTTTCTTTCAGATACCCAAGGTCAAGTACTATTTTTAGCCATTGTTCTCCCCAATGGGGTTCTCCTTAGAGCATCCTGACTACTGGGGCTGGACTTTTATAAGATTCTTCAAGGGAATCTCATTTCTCCCCCTTTTAAGTAGGTTAAATCTTCCACGACTATTTACTTGTTGCATGTCTAGTTATTCTTGAATGACTTGGATATGGATAACTGATTGGAGAGACAAGAACAAAGATACCTAACTTTGGTTGCTTTAAAGAGTATATTGTTTGCTCAATAGTCTCTTGGGGAGATCATTGGATGTGTTTGAAAGAAGTATTTTGCTAAGCCATTAGGAAGGAGATGAGACTCTCAGAGGGCTAGGTGAGTACAGAATGGTCTGTGAAAGAAAAGAGAAGAGATTTATGAGTTAATTTAGGTTTGGGAGAAGTGGAAATGAATGGAAGGGGAGAGAGAAAGAGGGAATAACCAGCAAGATGCTAAAGGCCATGTATTTCAAGATATGACCCTTTGATGTGATCCCTCAAATCCTTGGTGAAGTGTAACTAAATCACAAAACACTTGATGTGTGTAGATTCTTGTAGGAATTCATGAAGCCAGGTTTATCCAATGTAAACTTGGGACAACTATACTGCCAGCTGAAAGCTATGAGAGATACAGCCACAGCAACCCATAGAAACTGGCAAAATTAAGTAAGCAGAGGTGCCTTAGTTGCCCCCAAATCCATGGGTGAGAAATGTCATCCAGGCGTGGTTCCTTAGACCTAAGTTGTGCAGCAATAGCTGACTGAAAAAACTCTCCTGCTGAGATCACAATCATGACCCAGCTCTGCCCCTGTTCTTTGAAAAGCCTTCTCTTCTACAACTCCTGTTCTCAGTGGCACCCACTTCTCTTAAAATTCTACTGCCTTTGTCACCTTTGGTACATGCTTTAGGGCTTAAAGTGAACAGCTGTTAGTAAAAAGAAATTCAAAAGCACAAAGTCTTTGGTGGACTTGAGGGAGTGTTACAGAAAAGAGAGCCCATGAATGGGTCAGAGGGATCCAAACAACTGGGAACAGCTGAGAACAGTTTTTGGTGGGAAGATGGTCCTTGGTGATGACTGTTGAGTGTCACAGGCAGAACAATCAATTTTCTGGAGCAGAAATGGCGACAGTATGATTAGTTGTGATCTGCGTCCAGTGAAGTTTATAGCGTCTAAAGCTAGGCAGTGGTGCTATGAGTTAGTCACTAAATCATATTTGTGGCATGAATTCAAGCATTGTTCCAGGTTACCTAATCTCTGAAGGTAGATTCTCATCCTCCTTGGAATTTTTTAAGGTACCTGACAGCCTTTAAAAAACTTAAATTAGCCAGATTTAAGAAAAAGCAACCAGATTTTGTTGCTTATAAAGAGTAACACAAATTATGTAGCTATCTTAAAAAATGTGGTGATGAAAAACCTTGAATACACATTCTTAGGAACATTTTTTATTTTTGAGACACAGTATCATTCTGTTGCTCTAGGTAGAGTGGATGGCCTCAGCCTAACTCACTGCAACCTCAAACTCCTGGGTCCTACCTCAGCCTTCTAAATAGTTGGGGCTACAAGCAACTACCGCAACAGTTGCTTGGGTAATTTTTCTATTTTTAGTAGAGATGGGGGTCTCACTCTTAGTCAGGCTAGTCTTGAAGTCCTGAATTCAAGCAATCTTCTTGCCTTAGCCTCCCAATGTGCCAGGATTGTAGGTATGAGCCACCACATCGGGTCCTCAGAACATATCTTTGATTATATACCTCTGACAAATTCTTAACCTGGTTTTTAGTTTTCAAATAAAGTGGAGTAAGCATACTTCTTCTATCATTCCCACTAAATATGACTATAAAATCTGGGTAGAATGCATGGAGTAGCAGTTACAGAGTTTTGAAAAATAAATAGCAGTGGGCACATTGGAGAAAACTATCAGAAATCTAAGTACCACCAACCTGGCGGTAAGTTTATTATAATATTTTTGTCCTCCAGTATCTCCCAGTCAAACTTAGTGTGGCAAGATACTCAAAAGTGAGCACTGAGACACAGGAGAATCTCTCAGTCCTCCTGGTTTGAGGAGTTGGAAAAGGAATTACCAACACACATGGAAAGAAAACAGAAAGAGAGAGAGCTGGTGTGTGTGTACATTGTGCATGACTGAGTAGAAGTTCTCCTGGATTTACTCTTCTCTTCTCTCTGTTCTCTCTTACCCCAGCCTTTAGGCAATCTTATAGTATACCAAGAAGATAGAACTAACTCTTCCTGCTTTTTCTCACCCCCCCCCATTTCTATCTTCCCACCACTTAGCCCAAATGCAAACTTAATCATGGAAGTGTGAGATAAAGGATAACTACAGCCTCATGTTTCTGGTTAAAAGACTAAAAGGGGGCAGACTTAAGAAATTATTATTATTAGGAATCCTGCAGAGAAGGAGGAGGTCAGAAAATCAACTTTGTTTACAAACAAGATTGCTAAAAATAGTTGTTTATGAGCTCCAAGTCTCACCCAAGACATGATGTGTGATCTGATTATAACTACCATACCAAAGATCTTGAGAAATAAAGGAATGAATAGATTATCCCCCAAGTTCTAAATTGAGCGATATACAGTTTATTTTTCTTTTTTAATTGTTTGGGATTCATTGAGGGTACAAAGAATTAGGTTACACTGATAGCACTTGTTAGATAAAGTCCCTCTTATAATTGTGTCCTGCCCCCCAAGAGGTGTGCCATACACTGTAAACCCCCATTCACCTCCCTCTTCTCCTCTAACTATTCCTTCCCTCCCCTTTATATTAGCTCATCTACTGCCTTCATATTATAATTGAGTACAGTGGATTCTGCTTCTCCATTCTTGTGATGCTTTACTAAGAACAATGGTTGTTTAGCAGGCCGAGGCAGGGTTCAAACCTGCCAGCCCTGGTGGCTGGGGCCCTAACCAACTGAGCTATGGGTGCTGAGCCTACTTCCTATTTCTTCTTCTTCTTTTTTTTTTTTTTAAACATTTTTCTTTCTCTATCTTTATTGCAAGAATATAGTACATAATATAGATAACATAGAAAATGTGTTAATTATTCATGTTATTGGTAAGGCTTCATCAATAGTAGGTTATTAATCATTAAGTTTTTGTGGAAATAAAAGTTATATATGGATTTTTGACTACACAGGGGGTTGGTGTCCCTAACCCCTGTATTGTTCAAGAGTTATCTTTACATACTAGCATTGTTTATAAATGTAGAGGCAAAAATGCTCAACAAAATATTAACAATGGAAAAGTGCAATATATACAAATGTTAACACACTGTGACCAAGTAGGGTTTAACCTGGGAGAGCATCCTGATTTAGTATTCAGAGATTGGTTTGTGCAACTCACCACATTAACTTTTTAAGAAAGAAAAGCCCTGCATGATCATATCAATAGATATAGAGCTTCCAACATCCATTCCTGATTTTAAAAAAAACTCAGCAAACTAACATAGGAGGAAATCCCTTCCCCCTGATACAGGGCACCTACAATATCCCTAAAGCTAATGTACAGTAGAACTTCTGTAAGTTGCCCACTCAAGGGACTATAACAAACTGGTTGACAGAGGTGGCTGACATAAGGAGCCAGGTCTACTGTACTGATACATATATGTTATGTATGTCCAGTCTATGACAATTAGGTCAGCTTAAGGAGGTAGTCAATGCAGGGAGGTGGTCAACTATGGAGAATTCTATTGTGCTAGTAAGGGACTAAGTGTGATTCCCCCCTAATATTAGGAATAAGTCAAGATGTCCAATTTCATCACTGTTGTTCAATAACTACACTGGATGTCTTAGCTAGTACAACCAGGACAAACATAAATAAAAAATACAGAACAAAAGTCATATAGACTGCAAAAAATGAAATAAAATAATATTCTTTTCATGGTCAATTTTCTCTGTAGAAAATCCGAAGGAATCTCCAAAAATGTTCCTAGAACTAACATAGGAGTTAAATAAGTTTTCAGGATATAAGATTAGCATACAAAAATCTGTCTATTGATATATACTAGCAATGTACAATTGGAACGAAAAATTAAAAGAAGTCATTTTCAATAGCTCCTCTCAAAATAAAATATATAAATCTCAGAAAATATGTATGGGATCTGTGTGCTGAAAGCTACAAAATGATGAAAGAAATCAAAGATGACCTAATAAATGGAGAGATGTACTTAGTAGAAAACAATCATGGATCTAAATATAAAACATTGAACTGTGGAATAAAACTTCTGGAATAAAACATAAGAAAAATCTTCATGGTTTGAGGTTAGGTGAAGAGATCTTACATGTGATACCTTACAGCACAGTCCATAAAAGGAAATATTAGTAAATGAGACTTCCCTAAAATTTAAAACTCTTGGTCTGCAAGTAACACTATTAAGAGAATAAAAAGAAAAGCTATAGATTGGCAGAAAATACTTACAAATCACTACTAATCTGGCCAAGGACTTAAACCCAAAATATAAAAAGAACTCTTAAGCTCTCACAATAAGAAAACAACCCACTTTAAGAAGTGAGCAAAAAAAAAAACGGACATTTTGTTGATAAAGATGTACAGATGGAAAATAAGCACATGAAAAGATGTTCTTCATCAACTATTAGAGAAATGCAAATTAAAACCATGATTATTGCTACATACCAATTAGAATGGCAAAAAAGAATAGTACTTAGCAACATCCAGTGTTGATGAAGGTGTTGAGTAACTGAAAATTTTTGCACTGCCAGTGGGAATCCAAATCTTCAAAATAGTTTGGCTTTTGCAAAAATCCTGCTTCTTTTTTTTGAGACAGAGTCTCAAGCTATCCCCTTGGGTAGAGTGTCGTGGCATCACAGCTCACAGCAACCTCCAACTCCTGGGCTCAAGCGAGTCTCCTGCCTCAGCCTCCCAAGTAGTTGGGACTACAGGCACGCGCCACAATGCCTGGCCATTTTATTTTTTTGGTTGCAGCCATCATTGTTGTTTGGCGGGCCCGGGCTGGGGATTCAAACCTGCCACCTTAGGTGTATGTGGCTGGTGCCTTAGCCGCTTGAGCCACAGGCGCTGAGCCAAAAATCCTGCTGCTTCTTGTTGAACATACACTTACGGTATGACTCAGCAATCCCACTCCTGGGTACCTATCCCACAAAAGTGTGTGGAGTTATGGTCACACAAAACCCATATGTGTATTATCCCCAATGAAGTATCTCAGGGATGGAGAAATACACACCACATATACAGTCTAATAATTGGAAACTATTCAATGGTACACACAGGCACAAAGAGATGTAAAGGCCATTAGAAATCAAGAAGGGGGGGTGTAAAAACTTACCTATCTGGTACAGAAAACCCTGTATTCAGGTGATGGGCATACTAAATGCCTCAACTTCAGGGTTCTCAAAGGTGTTCATGTAACAAAGACATTAGTACCCACTTAACATAATAGTTTAAAATAAAACAACAACAAAGAACTCTGTAGATATTTTTAGTAGCTCTGTTCATGATTGCTCAGACTGGAAACCCCAAGATCATTCCATTAGTAAGCGAATACACAGACTATGGTATATCTATACATCTATGTGATACTAATTAGTAGTAGAAAGAAATTATCCCCTCATTTTATTAATCTGAAATTAAAAAAATGTATTGCTAAGTGTAATAATTTAGATAAACCTTGAACACGTCACGCTGAGTTTAAGACGTTTACATACTGGTGGTTTTGTTTATGTGACATTGTCAGAGAGACAAAACCGTAGAGATTGAAGAACAAATTGCTGGTTGCTAGGGATTGTGGGGGTGGGGGAGAGGATGGTAAAAGTAATAGCTCAAAGAGTTTTTGTGTACCTTTATTGTGTTGGTAGTTATGGGGATTTGTATGTGTATTAAAATTCATCGAATCATACAACACCAACATTTTCCAAACATAGACTCTTTGGGGTAGGGTGGTCAAAGTATATGTCTGTACTTGTCTTTTGAAACATATTCCCACGTTGACTTTCCCTGAAGAGTTGTATTTACATTCCCATTAACAGCGCCTATGAGTAGGCACTGGGATGTGTTGTTCTTTTTCATTTTTCCCCAATTTGATAGATACAAATATTGAGTGAGCTTTTTAAAAAGAGCACGTGTGTGTTGCAATCGGTCTTCAGCCCCCGGTTGTTCTGAGTTGCATGTACGCTTCTTAGGTGATCTGATCTAATGACTTTTTATGTTAAAAAATGCCTGTGCTTGTTTCTGAGCAGACATGGAGTGCATTCGGTGCTAGTGTGATTTCATATTCAGGAATAAGGTATGTGATTTCTGCTGCTGGATGTTTTTGAACTGTGAGTGAGGATTAAAGGGCCCTATTGGGAATTCCTATAAAACTTGCTATTCTTTCTTTCAGGACTTTCAGGGACCTCTGTCATTGTGGTTGCCATAAGAATGCTATTTTAGGCCCTTGAAACGTAAGCTATAACCAACAGAAAGGTCCAAGGGCAGGTGAGAGGCCAAGTTGTTTCCTCCGCAAAGGGCCCCAGGAATACGTGTCACACACAAGTAATCACTTGGGACCTCGAGGCAAAAACTGTAGAAAGGGCCTCTGTAAGCAGACACTGTCCGCTCTCCATCCATGTACCCCTGGGTTCATTTTACCACTTTTATACATGTGGGCTCCCCGTGTAATTTCATTGTCAGCAGCCGGCACCTGTGCTTCTCTGTTGGAAGGCCACCCGCAGGCTGCCAGGGTTGTGTCTGGGGATATATGAAAGTGCCCAGGAATTTTGTTCTTCTGGGACTATTTCTTACCTGATGACTGGCAGGTGTGGGCATTATAAGTTCTCCAGCTCCCTTGCCTGTCATCACAACACCTATACTTCCCCAGAACTCCCTCTCTGTGTCTTTGATTTTGTTCTCTTGCTTGGCTACTTTTTCTTTCTACTTCCCCATACTACTATCACTTTTTCCTGAGAATGCTTTTTCTTTTCTTTTCTTTCTTTCTTTTTTTTTTTTTTGAGACAGAGTCTCTCTCTGTTGACCAAGCTAGAGTGCTGTGTCAGCCTAGGTCATAGCAACATCAAACTTCTTGTGGATTCAGGCAATCCTTCTGCCTCAGCCTCCAGAGTAGCTGGGACTACAGGTGTCCACCATAACACTCAGCTAATTTTTTTTATTTTTATTAGAGTTGGGGTCTCACTCTTGCTCAGGCTGGTCTTAAACTCCTGAGCTCAAGGGATTCTCTTGCCTTGGCCTCCCAGGGTACTAGGATTACAGGCGTGATCCACCGTGCCTAGCCAGGAATGCTTTCTAATAAATCAAAAATCACTTGACATGGATCCTCACCTCAGAGTCTTTTATAGGAAATTCAACCTAAGACAACCTCTTTTCTCCTTATTCACGAATCAATTAGAAAATTTATAATCCTACTGACTCTAAGGAATCATAGTAATTAGAAAATTGGTTTGACTGCTCTCACAGGAACCCCAAATAACTTGGTTTACATGGACATTTTCTTCTCCTGAAATGGTCTAGGATGCTCCGTGATGTGGAGGACCCAGGTCCCCCTATGTTGTTTCTCTTCCATTGCTCAGGTGTGGCCTTCATCTCTGTGCTCTGTGCCGGCTCCCCACTGCATCCACATAGACAGGGAGAGGGAGGGAGGCTCACTGTCTTACATGTCACTTCCGTTCACACCCTGCTGGCTGGAACTTAGCAACTTAGCTGCATGGCCACTTCTAACTGGAACGGAAGCTGGTTGGTTTATAACCAGGGCTCCATGATTTTGAGAGAGAAAGGAGAACAGGCTCTGTGTCAGCTGGTAGTTTCTGCCCCAGGTGGATAGCACGTGTGTGCTATCCATTGCGCTGGACAGAGGGAAGATGGGCATCTGACTGGGTCCTGTCCTATGCTCTGGTTCTGGCTCATTCTCTTTGGCTGTGTCCCCTGTAGGCATAGGGCGCAGAGGAAGGGCTGACCAGTGGAACAGCTGACCTTTACAGAAGTGTGGAGAATTCACTTGAGGTTCTTTATTCACCAAAAAGTCCAACATTTTCTGTCTATGTGGGATTTTGGAGCCTTGGGTATGATGATCCTTGAAGGGGTAAGCCAGAGCTGGCATTGTTTTAAAGGTTAAGTAATCAGGGAAGGAGTAGGAGCAGCAGTACAAAGACAGGGAAGAAACTCAAAAAGGGTGATTTCAGGTAAAGTTGCAGCCTTGCCTTGACCCCACAGCAGAACGCTGGGGCATAAATTAGACTTGGGCTAGAAGCCAGGGATCTGAACTTCCTTCTTTTACTATTCAAGTACTGGCTAAAGGCTGCCTTCAGGGACAAACTTGCCTGGCCTGCAGGCAAAGCTGCACAATCCTTCCAAGAGAGTTATGGGCATAAGCACGGGGACAGCACACAGACCTATAAAAGAGATCTGAAGTGATCTGGGAAGAGTCCCAGCAGTGTCTGATATAGGTGAGGTTTACCAGTGAGCCCTGCAGCCCTTGGACTGCTTTCCTGGACAGGGTGGCCATCCCGCTCCATGGGTCTGGAGCTCAAGCTTTGTGACAGCTCCTTAGTCATTTTGGTCCTAGGTCAGGGTCTTCCTTCTGGACTCCTCTTGCTCACTTGGGAGGCTGAAATAAATTGGGACAAACTCACTAAAACCAGAGCCCTGCAGATGACAGGGAATGGCAGACTTCATTGTCTACTCATGGGGATGAAGCAAATGTCATGACATTGAGAGCCCAGTGTAGGTATGTCCCATCACACGAAGCGGGTAGTTGATGCAGCTTAAGTGATTCTCCCTCGTGGCTGTTTCTAGGTACATCTTTTAAAATTGGTTGTGCTTAAATTAGCAGCGCTTTACTTTTAATATTCCTATCTCGAAGCAGCTAGCACAGTTTCAATCAGGCGCCTGATTAATATGCAAAAAATGATTTGTTTTGATTTCAGTCTAGTGGAATTTTTTTTTTTTTTGCTAGGCAACTTCTTTATCAAATCCCCCTGCTTTTAAGAGATGAGAACAAATGTATCTCCTTAAAGTCAGAGGGCACAATTTCCCTGAAAATGGAGATGGGAAGGCCTCTCTGGGAGCTAGTCTGAAATATCAAAAGCGTAACTTTGTCAGCAGCAAAACCTCTTTTCCTAATATTCAGTCTATTAACGAATACCAGCCACCTAAAGTTACAATCAGCCCCCGACTAAGCTATGTGAAGTCTTGCCCGATGGAAGTTGCAACTGACATACTTGCATATCACAGCGTATAATATTTTGCTGCTTATTGTGTGACTTCTGGCAAGTTACTTTAGATCTCTAAATCTGTTTTATTATCCTTAAAATGAAGGTAACACCTTCCTTTTGTGCAATATAATTCTGTAATCTTTCATTCCAAAACCTTGATGTATTTCAGAACTCAGAATTTTTTGACTTTAGGAAGGTATTATAATTGAACATACATATCATATGATTAGCACCCCCAGTGGAGTCTGGGGAAGCACCCTGTCACCAAATACATTAATATTTCTGCAGCCAAACTAATGAATATTCATAGCAAATGGCATAAAGGCTAAAAATAGCCTCCCACCAGTCAAGGGCAAGCTTTATAATCGAGTTAGAAATCTTTCACTTTTCAGAGCTTTTTGGACTTAAGGACTAGGAACTTGAGGCTGTGGTCCTGTGATGAGGTAGATGGGCTCTGGGTCCATCCGTCCATTTTCCAGCTGGTTCCAGCAAAGACCCGAGAGGCTGGGTAACGCTATGGAAAAGCTCACTCCCAGAATGGTCTGCCTTCCTCCCTGCTGTGATGAGGGTGGGCTCTTGTGGACTTTCCTTTCTTTTTTGACCTTTTTGATTGTGATTTCTTCTCTCAGGGGTGTGATTGTAGGTATAACTTTGTCATTTTGATGCAAATAAAAGAGGATACAGTGAAAACAAAGCCTACTTTCTAGAGAGGAAAAACAAAATGGTGTAACGGGTAAATGCTTCATTGGTGGGCTCAGTAAGTAATGCACAGAATTGTCTAAAATTAGGAAGAAATGGGCAGGAGATTCTTCAAGTACCAAGTTTCAGAAAGTTCAGAACTGAACATACAGCACACATTGCATAGTTTGTTAATTATACTCAATGGGGTGGAAACCTGTGGCACCCCCTCCCCAACTCCCAGGGTACCCCCTCTGCTCCCACATCCTCAGCAACCCTGCTTAACTGTGCTTGGGCCCATGTCAATGTGTCATTTTTACTTATTGTGTCAAAACATGTAATATGTACATTTGTGGTACATCTAACAAGATAAATTTTCTAGAAGATTTATTAGCTTCCATTTATACTCTATATCCTGAAAAATTCTTGTGAGAAGTTAGGGTAAAGTTTTGACAAAGCAATAATAAATTAGTGGCCTTGAGTATTTCAGGGGGTGCTTTCTCCTTTCACTACATTTGTGATTATCTTAGTAGGAAACAATAAACCTTTGCATTTACTGAGCAGTTACTACACACTAGGTACTATTATTAGCATCTACGCATATAGGGGCACCGATCCTTTATCTAAATCTCTCAGGACCAGCTGTGTTTCAGGGTTTTAGGCACTGTGTGTTTGATAGTTAGTTATTGCATTTACATGCCTGTAGGAGGGGTGACGGTGGTATTGTGGCACCATCCCCAAAATCACACATGATGAGCTTTCTTCAGGAAAATATATGAAATTCCTAGTAACTTGGACAAACAGATATAAACAATCTCATGTAATTTTTTTTTCCACTAAATGATTTATGAGAAAACTTCCAGTTTTCAGAGCTTTGGGGATTTTGGAATTGCAGATAAAGGATGGTAGAATTGTGTTTTTGCACTTACTTCTTATAATGACCCTATGAAATAGGAACTATTATTATCACCTGAAAAATTAACCTTATCCAAAAAGAGGTCTGGCTTTGCCCTCAGCTACTGGGAGGTGATTTCTCAGCCGCTGGAATGTCCTGCCTGATAGAAATGTCTTTGTCTGACTGGGGACATTGGGCCATGCAGTATCAGTTTTGACTTTTGGAGGAATTGATGAGGAAAGGTATTAGCCTGCCTCTGGAAGGAACTGGGAACTAAAAATGAGCCACTTGGACAATATGTGACCAAGCCCTAATAAAAACTTGGGACACCAAAGGCTCAAGTGATCATCTTGGTTGGCAGTATTTTGTGTATTGCATATTGTCACATGTCATGGCTAAGAGGAGATTATGCCATCTAGGCCTCTACAGAGAGAGGACAACTGGAAGCCCCACATTTGGACCCCTCCCAGATTCTGTCCTGAGCATCTCTTCCCTTGACTAATTTTAGCTTGTATCCTTTCCTTGTAATTAACCAGGAACATAATAGCTTTGAGTTAATTCTTGACCTTTCAGGAAATTATCGAAATTCAGAATGATTTTGGGAACTCCTCGAACTTGTAATTGTTGTAAGAAGTGAGGGCAGACTTGTGTGGAGAACTGTTTCCTCAGTCTGAATAGCGGCTTAAATTCATTGCACCCCCATTTTCCAGATGAGTAAATGGAGGCAAAGAAGATATATGTCACTTACTACAGGCTGAAAGACTTATAAATGGAGGAGCCATTTCAAACCTAAGCCATCTAGTTCCAGAGCCAAACCAGGAATGGTTAACCACTGCTTAACACTTGTCCAGAGAGAATGGCTGTCAGTAACCCCCATTAACTTGTATTTTTTATCAGATGGAGGAGGGGACATATTCTTGGCATGGTTTACCTAAGTGAGTATTCTATTACCGAATATATATGAAACTATGACTGTTTCTTCCTTATGTTGTTTTTGGACTCATGTACATGATAGGGTCATAGTAAAAAACAAACAAACAAAAAAATGAAATGACATAAGAAAAAATGTAATTCACCTCCTAGAGTCTGTGGAACAGGCCAAGTCTCACAATGCCCGATTGTAGGTGGCCCTGTTTTGTGCCACATGATAACAGGGCCAAATCTGATTGGGCAGAAGTAGGCAGCTCAGTCAACCCATGAGCTAGCCTCCTCCCGGCAGGCTAGCTGAGTGTGACTAGCACTGTTGTCTGGGAACTCTGGATTAAGAAAACCAGACTAAAAACGAGGCAGATAGCAGTGCAAGCTGAAGAACAAATGCTTGAATGACCCAAATTGTTCACGAAAGCTGAAGATGGCGAGTGGAGACTATGAGAAAGTAGAGGATGTCCATGCATAGGAGAGAGTGGAGCAGAAACCCAGGGGAACCACAGGTGCCACATGATGTCCCACTTTGGATATTATTTTCTGATAACGTCATTACTTACCAAAGTATCATTTTAGTTGACATATATTTCACGGATAATAAATGTGAACACTGAAAACATTTTATTGATCCTCTGTGTTTCCTCTTTTGAGAACTGCCCCCTGGTGTCCTCTTATCTTCTATCACAAAGTTTATCTTTCTATGTCAAAATGATCATAGAAGTATGGTTGATAACATAGAAGAATTATAAAGAGACACAACAAAATATTGTTCGATTATAGCTTGGGGTAAGGCATTGAAATGAAGGACGGAATGTTGTAGATAAATGAATTCAAATTTTAAAAGGCTAAAATAGCCTGGGTACAGTGGCTCATGCCTGTAATCCCAGAGCTTTGAGAGGCTGAGGCTAGAGGATCACTTGAGGCCAGAAGTTTGAGACCAGCCTGTGCAAAAACAGTGAGGCAGAAAATAAGCCGAGCATGGCATATGCTTCTAGTCCCAGCTACTTGGAAGGCTGAGCCAGGATGATCACTTGAGCCCAGGAGTCTGAGGTTGCAATGAGCTATGATGATGCCACTGTGCTGTAGCTAGGGCAAGACATGCTGTCTCTAAAACAATAATGAAAAATCTGCTAAAATATGTTATGTTAGAGTTAGAAATAGTAACACAAAACTCATATTGCCCAATATAAATATTTTTCTCACTTTATTCCCACAGTGGCCCAGCAACAGTGTCACTTCATCTTCTGCCATTATTTATGTGGAACATTCTGATAAGCACCTCTGGTGCGGTTTCTAGTACTAGTCTCCATTAGAAGGAACCTGGCTCCTACCTGGTTTTTTTATTAAGAAAAAGTCAATATGAGCCTGGAACATTTTGTTATAGTTGAAAAGCAAGAATCCTTTAAAAAATGTTTGCGGTGGCACTGAAAGGACGAGGTGGTCAGGTTAAAGGGTCTTCCACTGGCCGTGTTCCGACAATTCAAGAATTAAAAGGAAGATAATAGTAAAATGTTATTGTAACAACTTGAATTTCTTTTGCCAGGAGATCATCATGACCCTGAAAAGTGACAGGTTACCGTAAAGCTGTTTGAGAAAGGGCTGGTGGATAAGCTAGAATATTTAAATTTTAAGTAAATGCATAATGTTGGTCACAGGAAATGACTGCATCTTATAGCTAGCTGTTGTGGGAGAAAGGGTGGCTTTGATTGATCAAGTGGCTCCTGCTAATCTCCTTTCTTTCATTGTCTAAACATTTCCTTCTGGGACTTTCACTCTCCCACACTCCAGGGAAGCTTGGAAACCCGAGCTTTGAGTGTCTTGAGCAGCCCAGGTATAGCAGCCAGTCTGTCCTTGTCAGCTAGCTCCGGCCTGGAGGCTTTGCCCTGGTCCACAGTGATGGCTGTGGAGGTAGGGGCCAAGCGTTTACAGGTAGGAAACAGAGTGAGCTGTGAGCTATGGGTAGGGCTGTGGAAGCCAAGAAGCAAGAAAAATGGCTAAGACCCTTTGGTGGAAAGGCGAGGCAGGGCCTAGTTGTTCAGGAATGGTTTGTGAACTGGGTATAGAACAAAGGATGGGCAAGGCTGCAAATTGCATGCAAGGTGGTTTATAAACCAGAGACATTTTGTCATGACACTACACTATGGGGTGCTTGGTAGGGAGTTAGATTCATTTGGGTAAAAGTAATTTTGACTCTAAAACATAATAATAATTCTGTGTGCTTACATTATGACTTACATTTTTATAAAACACTTCCACATTCATAGTCTGGTTTATTCTTTGTCTTTTGACTTTTTTTTTTTATTGAATGTTAACTATGTACATTAATGCACTTCTGGGGTACAGTGTGGGGTTTTCACATGCATTCTGAAATACTTCCATTGAACTGGTCAACACAGCCTTCATGTCATTTTCTCAGTTATTGCTTTAAAAC
>CAUYTI010045475.1:0-36042 GCA_963575145.1 Galago senegalensis | reverse complement strand
AAAAAAAAAAAAAAATAGCCGGGGGTTGTGGCGGGTGCCTGTGGTCCCAGTTACTTGGGAGGCGGAGGCAAGAGACTCGCTTGAGCCCAGGAGTTGGAGGTTGCTGTGAGCTATAATGCCACGGCACTCTACCCAGGGGGACAGCTTGAGGCTCTGTCTCAAAAAAAAAAAAAAAGAAGTCCAGAAGCATAACACTAGGGTCTCCCTGATATTTCCCTTTAAATATCTAAAAGACAACTCTTTCTAATGGCCAAAGAGGAAGTCATAATACTCCTCTAAGTCTTATCCTCTTCTACAGTTAATCAACCTCAGTAGAACAAGGGACTACAAGCCAGAGCTGCCCGGCTAAAAGCATTCTTAATAATCCCTCTTCTCTTCCTTACTCTATCATGGGTATTCCCAACTTATCCTTATTAATTATTTCATAAATATTGTTTGAATTTTTACAATCCTCACCATGTACACTTATGCTAGGTCTAGATTCTGGAGGCCACCTGCATTCCTTGGTTCGTGACCTGATCCTCCATCTTCAAAGTCTCCAGCAGAGCAGATCATGTTCTCTCTCTATATATATATATATATGTGTGTGTGTGTGTGTGTGTGCGCGCGCGTGTGTATGTGCGCGCACGCGCACGTGTGTGAGTCTCTCTCAGTCACTCTCAATCTCTCTCACACTGTCCCTTCCATTTTCCTCTCATAAACCCCTATGTAACTACATTAAACCCACACAGACATTCAGGGTAATTTTAGCATTTCAAAGTTATTAATATAATCATACCTGTAAGTTTCTTTTGCTGTGTAAGATGACATACCTATAGCAATGGGGAGAATAGGACATGAACATCTTTAGGGAGCCAGTACTGAGCCTCCCACGGTGAATTTAGTATAATAAATGAGTGTTATCGTTTGCCTGAGCAACTAAAGCCATCTCCTTAATCTGTACTATTTTCTCTGTACTCATCTCCATCATCTGTTCTTATCTCATACAAATCCATTCCATATGTTTCAACTAGAGCAATTCTTTTATGAAAGGTAACTTTAGTTACGCTTAGAACATTTGATGGTTTCTTACTGATTTTTGGATATTGGCTGTTGTCTTTTACGTGGACAATAAGCCACTGCATATTCAGACTCTTTCCAGTGTGCTTGCCCAGCAAGCTCTTACTCTGAACATCATCAGTCACACTGCTCTGCCTCTCCTTCCTCACAGTATCAAGCTCCAGGAGGCCACATTCTATTATAGATAGCTTGGCACAGGGCTTTGCATGAAATTCTATTCCCTTTTCCCTTTTGACCTGTAGCTTTATTACTCTATTCATAGTGTATGTAATTGATATTTACTGAGTCCCCACAATATGCAATACTGTATCTGGTGCTGGGGACAAGAGAACAAATATGACCCTTTACCAACCTCACAGATAAAATCTAGAGGAACCTTATATTCTACATTGTTTCTCTTAAGTTGTTTTGTCTTATTAGGACAGATTCATGCATAATATATAATTTGAGAACAATTTTTCAATCTGTAATTACGCTTTCTGGCATGTACTTGTTTGATATCTATCATGATGAACTACTCATGAAGTAAAGAACATTTTCTGTGCTTTTGTCCATTTTTGTCTCCCAGTACTTGAACACAGACTTAGAAATGACTGATGAAATGTAACAGAGTAAATGAAAGTAATTCATTCTATGGTGTGTTTGTAGAAGTTAAAAATATTTCTTACTGGAATATGTGGGTATAGAAATAAATAGATAAGGTTTAAGAAGAGTTATCTTTTTGAGATTCCTTCAGTAACCCATCTATACAATGCACATTGATTGAATTGTCCTCTTTGAGCAGAGATTGTGATGTAGACAAGGTCCACAATGAAGGACAACATGGAATTGACCTTTGCCTTTACGGAACACATCTTCCAAAGTACAAATCTACAGCATTTATAATGAAGAGGAAAAGGGTATTGATAGTTATACTAATAAACTGCTAAGTAATTAGCAGATACATTCAATAATGCTTCTCTGAAGACTTTTTGAAAAAATAAATTCTACCTCTACAATACAGATTCTTGGGCAAAATTGTCCCTGTCCAACATTGCTCTGAAAGATAGCATTGTTCTAAAGCTTTATATGACCCTAAATCACAGCATCAACCATGAACTACACAAATCATTTTTTTCTGTTCCTTGTCGCTGACTGTATGACCTTAGTCACTATTTATATTATAAATCTCAATTACATAGAAATGTGGAGCTGAATTTCCTTTCTAGGTATGTAGGCTACAATCCATTTAAATCAACTCTGTATTTACCATGATACAGAGTACATTTTACAGATTTTGGTTTTGGATTGCTATCATTCACTGTGAGTAAAATGGAAATAAGGAGTCAGCTTGTCCGTTGATATATTTCTTTTGTTAGTGTATTTTTTTCTTCCTTTGGAATAAAAAAAGTAGAAAGAGATATTTATCGTCAGAAAGCATGCTCTATATATGTTTTTGTTAAAAATAATACAATGAATCAGAGGTAACTTTGTGTTGGCTGAGATGATCTAGCTTGTAAAATGTTTTTATTCTTATTTTAACAAATCTTATTTCTGTCATCAAGATAAAATAGTTAAAAATGTGCAATTACAGCCCCTAAATATTTTTTTAAGGTTAAAAACCAGTGATGAGAATAATACTCAATTCTGACATACTTTTAGAGGACAAGGGACAGAAACCTCAAACTTCCCACCATGTCAGGCCAGAGAGTAGAGGAAGGGCCAGAGCTGAGTGCACCTCACGAAGGAAAGGACGGTCTGCTCATCTATTTGATTAGGTGGATTTGGAATTCCACTTAAAGCTTAATATCATCTTCCCACATATGAATAAATAAAGTGATCATAATTTGGAGCTCAATGAAAGCCAACTGTCAATCTTATGAAGGAGGTGGGGGGCACACGTCTAGTCAGCCGTAACTACTGTGTGTTAAGATACCCAGATTGTGTGAATTCTCTCTTTTGAGCATAGGGGTTGAGAAATGGGTGAACATTGACCTGTTTCATTATTTTCTTGTTCAAATAAAATAGGCTTTAAAAAAATCTTTTATTTCTATTCCCTAATGTTAGGGGGAGCATTCATTTTTTAAAACATTCTGTTGCCTGGCAAGAGTTAAAATATGTTCTCTGTAATTTCAGTTGTTAAGAACACAGTGATTCCAGGTTCTGTGGACAAGTTTACTGGGGAAAAAGAAAAAAAAAATAAACGATACCAAAAAAACAAAAAATAGAAGCCTCTCCTTCCAGAGCTCCCCACCCACTCTCCGCATGAGTAATTGTTTTGCTTGACATGTGGGAAGTTTGAATATATGCCTATGATAGTGGAAGTTGCCAACCTTGACATATATTATGCCAAAAAATAGCATGCTGATATGAAAAAATAAGAGTAGAATTTATAGGCTGAAGTTAATTGTGTGTAAATATGGAAATATTTTAAATACTTAGAGTTTGACAATGGTCAATCAACCTAAATACATACAGCTGCAATGTGACAGCTAGTGATTATTTCTTGATAGTTAATGAAATGCCTTGAAAAGAAATGGCTCTGGACCAGATAATAATAATAAAAAGATAAAATAAATAAGTTTAGCCTTTCAAAAAGTACACAGTCCAATGTTGGACGCAAATAAGAAAATAGGTCTCAAATGACTATAAAGTATTTGCTATTATAATGGTAATCACAACACAAGATACATATAGTATTTGAAAGGGGAAAAATACAGAAACTAAAACAAACCAAAACCACAATGGCCTTCCACCCATTAGATTATATCCCCTAGATTGTCAACAATGCAAAATCAGTAAGGGTCAGGAGAGTTCAGTGGAGAATCTCCAAAGCAGGGTACCTAGTAAGTGCTATAGGAATAGAGGTTTGAGGATTGCTAGACAAAGTAAGGTAGCATATTATCTGAGTTTTCCTTGATGAGAAGATCTAACTAACATGAATAACAAGAACATCAGAGGAAGAATTATCATTATTAACTAAGGTACAGGGACACAGAGGGTATAAATAGGAGCACTTAAAAGGATTAAGAGCAGAAACGACTAAAGAAAGAAAACCATAAACAGATAAAGGGATAATTTCATGCCAATCTTGCCCAAGAAATTGAAGAATTATTAATATAACATTGGCATTGCATTGTATATACCCAAAGTTGAAAATGTAGTATATACAATGTTGAAAAGTTGCAAAGTATTAAACTTCACCCCTCCATGCTTCAAACTTAGTTCATGCTTTTTGTTTGATTCCTTTGTCAGATAGTCAATAAATCCAAGAGTTCTCTACTGCAAATAATGGAGTTCCTACCCTACATTTTTAGCTTTCAACTTTAAATTTATATTTATACATGTGTATTTTCATTATTCACATTTAAATAGCCATCAACAAAAATTAGCCAGATTAGTCTGAAAAGAGTAAAACCTTGAAGAAACTCATATGAAGATTTTTACTTTTTATTTAATTCCAAGTTTAGGATTTTTTCATTATTTGCTAATTTACACAAACTCTTTTTTAAAATATCTGAAGATAGGAAAATTGGAAAAAACAAAAATGAAACGAGTTTGGCCGTGAGTTGATAACTATTGAAGCTGGTGATGGGTAGATGAGAATTCTTTATACTATTTTGTCTACTATTATATTATGTATGTTTGAAATTTACTATAATATTATAAAATGTTTTAAAAAAAATAGACAGACATAACTCAGCCTTGGAGTCTGAGAGTTATAGTTGAATTTTAGCTTTTTTATCCCAGCTCCTTCAAAGTGTGGCTCTTGAAGTATGACAAGAATAGAAAACAAACATCACATGTACTCAATACTAGTTTGAAACGTGTAGATAACAACACGCTCACATGGGAGAGAAGAATAAATTCAAGAAGAGAGGGTTGGGGCATTGGCAGGTTCCTACCCAATGGGAACAATGTGCAAGTATTTGGCACACTTCCTGGGTAAAGGACACAACCACAGCTGGGAGTTGACCTTACAAATGCAAATTATGTTAACCTAATTGTATGTACCTTTATATTAGTCTAAAATTTTAAAAAAGTGTGGCTCTTCCATATGTGTTTTCAAGCCTGTAATGTGCATTTATCACTGCTTTTTACCTCTACACCAAGGACCTTTCCATATTGGCATTGATGACTTTTGAAATGTGTCATAGTCTGAGACTTCTCCTCAGTCCCGAAGGTTCAGAAATTCTAGTCTTGTGTTTCCCTGAAAGAGCAATCTTTTTCTTAGGGAAAAGTTAAAAGCAAAATTATTGTTGTTGTTGTTGTTATTTCAAACAGTTATATAGTTCCTTATATGTGTTATATTGTTGAAATCACTATATAAATGTTAGTCCATCTTTTCCTTATAACAATACAGTTCCAGATGAGGAATAGCTGATACAGTGAAGTGAGATTACATTCTCAATGTTGTACAGGTCAAAGTAGCAAAACTTGGATTTGAATTCTGCCAATCGGGCTTTAAATCTGTGCTTTCAACCATATTACATTTGATAATCATTAAGAAATAAATAAGAGTCAATGTGACTACTATAGAAAGAGTCCTCAATCTTCTGTACTCAAAATCAAATGTCTGTAGGTTCCATTCCCTCTGCATGTGATAAGATGAATGTGCTAGAATAAGCCTCTCTGACTTTTATATTTCTGTTTCTTTAAAGCTTCCCAGATCTTATTGTGATCAATGTACTATAACAAGATAATTTATTATCTTCATTTCAAACTTTTGACGTAAGAGCTATTTGCTTTTTAAAGATAAGTTTGCATAGCTCTGATTTTGTGTCCTCCTTTATAGAAAATTTCAAGCCATTACAATTCCAAATTTCAACTAAAAATACCAAGGCTCAAGGAAGTTAAATAATTCATCTTTATAGCAAGACTGGGAGATTTCATGGTTCCCAACACTATTTACATATTTTTGCAACACATCTTAATTAAACAGTTTGCCAATGTCAAATAAGAAGGTAAGAGAGGCTCAGCCCTGTGGCTCAAGCGGCTAAGGCACCAGCCACATACACCAGAGCTGATGGGTTCGAATTTGGCCCAAGCCTGCCAAACAATGACAACCACAACCAAAAAATAGCTAGGCATTGTGGTGGGTGCCTATACTCCCAGCTACTTGGGAGGCTGAGGCAAGAGAATCGCAATTCTGTGAGTTGTGATACCATGGCACTCTACCTGGGGCAATGGCTTGAGGCTCTGTCTCAAAAAGAAAAAAAGAATGTAAGGGAAAAGTTATTAAAGATATCTATTTCACTTCATGAGCTTTTAAACTGTGGTTACCAAGTAGATTGTTCTGTTTTGTTTTGTTCTGCCATCAGTATTGCAAAAAAGAATAATTTCTGGTTTGGATAAGTCAATGGCTCTAATTGAATTACGTTGTGAAAAATGGATTTTAAAGAGACTGCCCTTTCCCTAATGTTTACTCTGGACACCATTGTCAAAAATCATTTACTTGTAAGGCATGAATTTATTACTGGCTCTTCTATTCTGCTCCATTGTTCTATTTTTCTGCATTCTACCAGTACTATGCTGTTTGGATTATTATAGCTTTATAGAATATTTTGAAATAAGGTGAGTGATGCCTCTAGCTTTGCTTTTCTTATGCTCAAAATTGTTCTGGCTATGTGGGATCTTTTGTCCTGCCCTATGGGTTTTATGTCCTGCCCTGTGGTGTTTTCTGTATATGTGAAAAATGTCATCGAATTTTTTTTTTTGTCCTCTTTATCTTTTTCATTAATGGTTTATAATTTTCACTGTAGAGATCTTTCACCTCCATGGGTAAGTTTATTTCTAGTGTTTCATTTGTTTTTTATAAATGTTGTAAATTGAATTGCTTTCTTGATTTCTTTTTTTAAACATTTTGCTCCTGTTGTATAGAAATCCTACTCATTTTTCTATGTTGATATTGTATCCAATGTACTAAATTCACTTCCAGTTATAAGGTTTTTTTTTTTTCTTTTTTAAGAGACAGAGTCTCACTTTGTCGCCCTCAATAGAGTGCCTGAGTGTCACAGCTCACAACAACCTCCAGCTCTTCGGCTTAGGTAATTCTCTTGCCTCAGCATCCCGAGTAGCTGGCACTACAGGTGCCCACCACAATGCCCAGCTATTTTTTTGTTGCAGTTTGGCCAGGGCCAGGTTTGAACCTACCACCATTGGTATATGGGGCCAGCACCCCACTCACTGAGCCACGGGCATTGCCCTCCAGTTACAAGTTTTTTGGTAGAATCTTTGAAGTTTCCTATATGTATAATGATGCTGTTTCCAAACAAGTGAAATTTGAGTTTTTCCTTTCCAATTTGGATGCTTTTTACTTATTTCTCCAGAGTCTAATTGTCCTGGTCAGAATTACTAGTGCTATATGGAATAAAAGCTGTAAGTATCTTCTAGATCTGAGAGGAAAAGCTTTCAGCCTTTCCCTGTTCGGTGTGATATTAGCTATGGTTTGTCATATTAGCTTTTATTGTATTAATCTTCTTCTATACCTAGTTTGTTGAGGGTTATCATAAAGGGATGTTAAATTTTATCAAATGATTTTTCAGCATCAATTGAAATAATCACATGGTTCTTGTGCTTTATTCCATTAATATAGTAAATGGTGCTGGGAAAAGTGACTATTCTCATGCAGAAGAGTGAAACTAGACCCTTATCTCTCACTATATTTTAAAAAAGTCTAAGTGGATTAAAGATTTAAATGTAAGAACCTAAACTATACTACTACTAGACGAAAACACAGGGGAATTCCTTCAAGAAGTTGGGCTTGGCAATTAATTTTTCAATAAGACTTCAAAGCATGGGCAATAAAAGCAAAAACAGATGAACTAATAAGCTTTTGAACAGCAAAGTAAACAAGCAATACAGTGAACAACAACCTATGGAATAAAAGAAAGTATTTATAAACCATGGATCTGACAGGGGGCTAATATCTAGACCATATAAGTAATTCAACTCAATAGCAAAACAAAACAAAGAACAATAATCTGATTTAAAAATAGGTGAAAAACCTAAATAGACTTTTCTCAAAAGAAGAGATGCAAATAACCAACAGGTATGTGAAAAAAATGTTCAATATCACCAATCATCATAGAAATGCAAATTGAAGATGGAATGTACAATGAGATGTGATCTCACTCTAGTTAGAATGGCTATTATAAAAAAAAAACAGTGAATGCTGATGAAGATATAGAAGGAAGGAAAGACTCCTGGTGTGAATGCATAATAGTATAGTTATTTGAAAAACAATGAAGTTTCCTCAAAAAATTAAAAATAAAACTACCATATGACCCAGCAATCCCAAAGAAGATACAATGGAACATCTGTCAGTTGACCACTGAAGGAACCATAAGAAAATGATCAATATACAGAAGTGATCAATATAAGGAACTGCCATTGAGTACATATGACACATACTTGGTCTATGAAATTTGGTCAACTTAAGGAGGTGGTTAATACAGGCAGGTGGTCAACTATGGAAATTCTGTCTTTTCATATATGAAAATGGTAACTTAAGTCATAGTCATTTACTGTTCATTAGATTACAATCACTTCAGTAGTCATATTTGCATTGAGGTTTTTCTTTTCACCTCTGCTGTATTTTATTTATTTTTTTATTTTATTAAGTCAAATACACATAGATCATGAATACACTCATGCATATGTGGGGTACAATGTGCTGATTTTTTATACAATCTAACTTGATTACATTTAACCAATCAACATAGCTTTCACCTCATTTACTTGATTATTGTAACAAAACATCTATGTTCTACATTTCACAGATTTGACTTGTACCCTTGTCACATGTTCCACAGGTGTGATCCTGCCTTTTACCCTCCCTCTGTCGAACCTCCCCCCTCCACCCCCTCCCACTCCACTTCTCTCCATCATCCTGGGCTATAGTTGTGTTCTATTTTTTACAAGAAAGTGTGAGTAGTACATTCCTTTTGGAAAGAAGTTTGGAGAACACTCAGAGAACTAAAAATTGACCTGCCATTGGATCCTATAATTCCTCTACTAGGAGTATATCCAAAAGACCAAGAATCACTTAGCAAAAAAGATATCTTAATTGAGGTTTTAAGGAGCAATGTGTAATTCACAAGAAAGACAGAGAGGAGAATTAACTTCCAGTCTATTATAAAGACTTCTGTCATTGTTTAAAAAAATTTAGTTCTTCAAATAAATTATAGTGAAAGATACTCCTTATATTCTATGTTGATATTCACACTGATCTTTTTCTCTATATAATTATCTATTATAGTAAATAATAAAAATTAAATTTTTAATAATAAAAATAATAATAAAATCATTATTATTAAAATAATAATTTAATTATTAAAATAATTATAAATTATTAATAATATAATTAATAATTATTATTAAAATAATAATAAAATTTAATAAAATAAAATTTTTAATAATAAAAATAAAATTGAGATGTAGGAAAAGATATTCAATTTTAAAGTTATTTTGAAATTAAAATATTGCTAGAATCAGAAAATATATTTTACTTTTATTTCTCTTATAAAATCAAGTTTATGAACTGTTTCCTCAACCACTTTAGTAGATGCTAGCAAAATATTTTTTCTTTTTGCTTATATGAATTAAGCTGTCATATTCAGATACCTATAATGTATGCAGGTTTATCATATTTATATTAGTGCTTTTATAAGTGTGAATGATGTAAGGATAGAATAATAGTAATGACTACAAAATCTGTAACACATGATAATGACAATTTTAGTTTCTGGAATATTCATGATTAATAAAAATTATAACCTGAGCAATATTCTTAGAAAAGCATCAGAGTGATAGAAAACATAGATAATCCAGATTGACACATATCGCATAAAATATTTTGGAATAAGAAGAAACTTGTTTAATTGTTTTATGCAGTTTACTCTGAGGGCTGTCTTGGGAAATAGCACAAGAATGCATCTTTCTATGGAATTTAGAAAGAAGGACATTCTGTCATTCGAGTCACCTCTTGCTTTTATCTTTGCCTTCACCATCTGTTGTCTGTTAGTTATAAACTTTAAAGTGAGCATATTTCACAGTAACAAGAGAAAATGAACAAGAAGATGCAAATTCTCGTTATGAATACATACGTCCTTGCAACTGTGCATTCACAGTGTTTCATCTGCAAATATCTTTGTCCTTCTTAAAATCATTTGTACCTATTACATTGTTTAGATTTGAGCACCCACATAAAACTATGAACCTATAGGTAATACCAATAAAAGATAGATTATTTTAAAAATCTCAGTCATGTTCATATCAAAAATGTAGAAAATAACTTTTATTATTATCATAAGCATATATTGTAATGTTTGTATATATGAGGAGAAAATGGATCTTACTTGAGAACAGTGCCTACCCCACATGTCTCTAAATGGTGTTGGTGGAGATGGACAGACAGATGCTTCAGACAGTCACTGAGAAACAAAGGGAGGTTCCACACTGATAGTGCCTCATTTGGGCAAAACTAAATTCAGTAAGTCATCCAAAGGAAGCAGTAATTCCAATTTGTGGCAAGGAATTCAGAGGGAACTATGTGACAATAGAATCCAAATGAACAGAAGGAAGACAAATGCAAGAATAAAAGGAAGCATAGAATTAGGGGAGCCAAAAGTTTTCTAACCTTCAACATAGAAACACTAAAACAGTATATTTTACCTACACTAGTCAGACCATTGAGATTAATTTCTCTACGCCGTTTAAGAATTTCTGGGTGACACGTGCTTTTCAGACACGATTGTCCATCTGCTGGAACATCTGTGATACTAGCACCTAAGTATTTTTGTCCCTAAAATTTCTTCAAAGGAAATCTGTGATTTCAGTGTTTCAGAGTGCCATTAGTAAGATAATCTGGAATTGGGGTGTGTGTGTGTGTGTGTGTGTGTGTTATGTTCTATGAATAAACTCACACAACAATTCCAGTTTATCTTACTAATGGCACTCTGAAACGCACAAACATTTTTAGCTATAAACATACAAATAAGTAACACTTATAGGAATATTAGTTTTCTTTAGCTTGTTTTATCCTTTGGTTAAGAACCTATCTCCTGACTCAACTCTAGCCCTCCAAAGCCTCTTTATCAAGCATTTTACCTGCAACACCTTATCTACACCCAACCATAACCCTGCGAGGTGTATGTTGTTCTCATTTTGTAGATCAGAGAGCATAGGTAATTGTCTGAATTCACACAGTGAATAACTAATAGAAACATAATGCAAAACTATGTGTGCTTTTAACGCATTGGGCATAACATGCAGATATTTACTGAATGAGAATTTCAGACTCCATGGCATTCGTTGGTGTTCACACTGTAGCATTGGAATGCAGCCTAGAAACTGCAGAGATCTTTCCATTTTCTCTTCCTATTATTCTATCCCAATCAAAGAAGGCTAAGTTGAATTTCAGCTTGTTAGACTGAGGGTAAGAAAGAGTATGCTTTTTTCCTGAAAATGTGTTGCAAAATATAAATCCAAATCGGTAAGCCTCATATGAGAAGCACAATAGGATCCCTCTATAGAGAAAGGTTATGGTAAATTCTTCCATCAATGGAAAGCTCATCGATTATTTTTATGCTTAGACTTATGTTTGAAGAGACTTTCAGAGAAATGGTGCATGACTGTGGTCAGGTGTAACCTGAACATCCTTTGAAAGGAATGAAAATTATTTAGGGTGTACAAAGTTCAATGAGAACATGAGCCTTCCTGCCTCTTCCAACCTCACACATTTGACTTCTGAGGCATGACATTTTGCTCCTATTTGTATTAATATTGTAAAGTTTTGTGCCTCATTTTTCATAAAAACCAAATGACCTAGATATATCTGTTGAAAATCTTTTCTTCTATGTACAAAAGAACTCTCCAATGGTTTCCCATTTGTGTCATGATAAATTCAAAATTCATTGGAGGATTTTATTTATCTAGGGAAAGTTAGATGACCAGATATTTATTTTATTTAACAAAGCACTTCTTTTTACAAATTTCACATTCAACATCCTGTGTACTGTGATTACAATTTATTTGAGGTAATCCTAATTTACTGTATTTTTCATGCTTTCTATGTTAATTTTATAATAAAATTTTTTAAACAGAAAATAAAATATAAATGTCCATAACAATTGATTAGCATCCACAAATTCAAATTATTAACTCCTTATTTTTCATATCATCTTGTGCTACCCTAATTTATTTATTTATTCATTTTTTTATTGCTGGGGATTCATCAAGAGTACAAAGAACCAGGTTACATTGATTGCATTTGTTAGGTAATGTCCCTCTTATGTTGTGTTCTTTCCCCAAAAGGGGTATCACACACCGCGACCCCCCACCCCTTCCCTTTTTCCCTCTCTCTGCTCTTCCCTCCCCCCACCCACCACCATGCACTAGGACATTAATTATCCTCATTAAAATTGAGTACATAATAGGATTCTTACTTCCCTGTTCTTGTGATGCTTTACTAAGAATAATGTATTCCACTTCCATCTAGGTTAATACAAAAGATGTAAAGTGTCTATTGTTTTTAGTGGCTCAGTATATTCCATGCTATACATATACCACAGCTCCATTCCTGGATAGGTGGATGTTTGGGCTATTTCCACATTTTGGTGGTGTAAATTGAGCTGTGATAAACAATCGAGTGCAAGTGTCCTTATGATAAAAGGATTGTTTTTCTTCGGTAGATGCCCAGTAATGGGACTGCAGAATCAAATGGAAGGTCTAGCTTGAGTTCTTTGAGGGCTCTCCATACTCCCTTCCAAAAGGGTTATTTTAGTTTGCAGTCCCGCCAGCAATGAAAAAGTGCTCCCTTCTCTCCACATCCATGCCATTGTCTGCAGTTTGGAGATTTTGTGATGAGTCCTCTATCATTCTCACTTGGATTAGATGATATCTCAGAGAGGTTTTGATTTGTATTTCTCTAATAATTAGGGGCAATGAGTACTTTTTCATATGTTTGTTCGCCTCTTCTTTAAAGAAGGTTCTACTCTTTAAAGGTTCTACTCTTTAAAGAAGGTTCTACTCATCTCTCTTACCCAGTGATATACCCTCATTTTTAAAATAATATTTTAAAAAAATTGAATAATTATTTGAATAATGCCTTGAATAATGCTTTATTTATGAATCGACATTTCTGATCAATCTCTGTTTCTTCTCTTGAAAACAAGATAGTTGTAATTTTTCTTCAATGTTGATTTAATTATAGTTATTTCACATAAGCTTCATTAATCTATTCATATTCATTTATGTAGGATCTATAATGTGGTGGTCTACCTAGAGTCTAGAAACACAAAGGTGATAAATATTTCTTGCTATAACCAACTGCTTAGTAAAAAAGTAACAATTTTAAAAATCTCATTGGAGTAACCACTGATTACCTGGTGTAATTTGAAGCCTAAGGCAAAATTTGTGAACTATTCTAGTAAGTACATAAAATGTGGGATTAGTCAAATCAGCTTCAAGAAAGATTTAAAATTGAACAGCCCCTTGGAAGAAGAGTAAGGGCTCATCAAGAGTAAAGTGAGAGGAGAATGGATGCCTGGCCAAGGATGCAGCGCATGCAATGGGGACCTGAACATGAGTCTTCAGGGACTAATAACTAGAAGGGCATGGCCAGTGCACATGGCACCCAGGGGAAGAGTTAAAAGACAAAACTAGGCAGGGAATTAGGAGTTAGACAATGAAGCAAATCTTAACGTTTTGCTAAGAAACTGGTTGACTTGTACAGAGGAGATTTTACTATGCTAGAAAGCAGAGTGCAGTCTAAATATCAAAACTGTGCATTTCTGTCTAGGTGGTTGCCTCAAGAACATAAAGGGAACATAAAGATACAGGATCCATTCATGTGCTTTCTAGCCCACCATTCTCTCTCTGTAAGAGTCGATAATTTTAAAGAGCAGAAATTTAATAGTAAAAAATTCTTTGCTAGCACTGATGTGATAAGTAGATTATTTTCTGCATCATTCCTTGTAGTAAATATGTTTTAAAATCCCCCATTTCTGAAATACTGCCACATGTTAACACATGTTAGCTATTTTGCTTCATATAAAATAAATTCTTGGTATTTATTAAATGAAAACCTCAACTAAGGTGGTCAGTTAAGGTGGGTAGGGAATATTTTACTATTTATTTTTGGTTTGACTATTTATTATTGGCCTCTGGGATTGGATGAACAATGTTTTGAATTCCAGGCCTGTAGCCCACATTCTCTCTTCTTACTACACATGTAATGTTCACTCTAGTGAGTCTCTCTCTTAGCCTCTATTTCAACCTGAGCAAAGTGGTAAAAATAATATTTGCTTTGTAATGTTGCACATGGATTCAAGAAATGTATGTTATGAGTCATCAACTTTATCTTCTTTATCAACCTGTATGCATGTCTTACCTGGAAAAAGTTGAAAAGTATAATGAATCTAGGGAGTGGGCAGCCTCTGGGTTCCTCAGAAACTGATTCATAACCTTGGAGAAAGCACCATGTACTCCATCAGGTTATTAGAATTGCGCAGTTCAAAATTTTTTTATAGGAGACAAAAAAATATGGCCTTCAATTGTTTTTATTTTCCTTGAACATAAAAATGCAAACTGCTCATTGTAATCTTTATAACATTTATACAACTTAAAGAATACGCAAGTAAAAACCTTAAAATTTAAATGTTGCACTAAGAATAATTCAGTATATTCATGTTATTATTTTTTAAATCAAACTACTATTTACTAGGAGTTTAATAAAGTTTTTTATGAATGCATACATAGGCATTAACAAATCTTAATTGGGGATATTCTATTGTGTTTGATTTTTTAGTACAATCATTAGCTACCAGGTTATGGTTTAATTCTTTCACTTTTTTCTTTGCTTGATCTATTATTGCCATATTATTTATAGTATGCCTGTATATCACTTTCCCTCCAGCCAAGTGAAGTATATTGCTTCTACATTAAATCTGCCTCTGTGTAGTTTTATAGGTCTGTGATAAAGTAATATGTTTCTGAAGCAACAGAATGTGAAATATAAGTATAAATACCAATACAGGAATTACCTGATAGTGCTTGTCAATATGGTTGATGGCCTAATGATTACACTGTGCTTTTGTTAATATTCCATTTTAGTATGACAAAATAGTGAACAATTAGTAATATGGAGAATTTATGGACAGAAAGAGAAGAATACTTTTTTTTTTTAATTTTCTTTGAGTCTTGCTCTCTCACCCTGGGGTTTAGTGTTGTGACATCATTATAGCTCATGGCAGCCTTAAATTCTTGGGCTCAAGTGATCCTCCTGCCTTGGCTTCTACAGTAGCTGAGAGTACAGAAAACTACATGACACCTGGAAAATTCTTTTCTTTCTTTCTTTCTTTCTTTGATGGAGTCCCATTATTACTCAGGCTGGTCTTGAGCTCCTGAGCTTAAGCAATCTGCCCAGAGTGCTGGGATTACAGGTATTATCATAAAGTTTCTAGAGAAAATTCAATATAAAAGTTAGTGCTCTAAATAACTAAATAATATGATGTTTAAATGGGTTTTTTAAATAAAAACTTTAATAGTATCAAATGGCTTATATATCTTAATAGTATCTTAATAATATATTTTTGGATTTTATCAGGAAATCCTAAGGTTACCCTCAAAATAACAGATTGGTTTCTCCCTTACCTCACTCAAAGAAATGTTGATACTTGTAAAGTTTAAATGCCTAGAAAACATTCAGACATTCAGAATAGAGTTGAAATTTCTTTGTCTAATATCTCAGTTTCATTTTATGGGTTATAGAAAGTCATTATCATTGTTTTTGATAAATTCCACAGGCTCTGAAAAAATATTTCATGAGAGCAAGTGGTTTAGTTTTTGACAAAGAAAATTTGATTGTGCTAGCAAAGCTTCTGAAAGCATCTGTGTACCCAGATATAAAAGTATTTTATGTAGTTTAATCAAAATGATAAGGAACATGAAACTCTAAAAATTCAATTGAAAAGTCATGGTAACAAATCCAAGAAGGTAATTTGGTGCTTATCATAACCTTAATTTCCACATCTCCTAGAGGTCTGATGCATCTCCAAGGAATATAATACACCTTTAATTATCATAAATGTGAAAAACAAAATTTATATCCTTTGATCATTTTTATATTTACAATTTCTAAACACAGAAGCAGATGTACAGGGACCCTTAGGGGGAATAAACTTCATTGACAATTACCATTCCTCCACTGAGTGAGAGTGCCCTCGTGAAAAATTGGCCAAATCAAGTTTTCAGATTGGATGTGTTCAAATTTAGAATTAATTTACTTATATTATTTTCGTATGTATACGCCTTTCTTTTTTCTAAATAGAAGGTGATATATCAAACACCGAAACATCAAATACATTTTCTGGTTCAGTGTAAATGTTGCTGAAGGACTATATATAATTGAGCAAGACGGCAAAAGAGAAAACTCAACCCTCATTCCCTTATGGAGAGCTTAAAAATAATATAGAGAGGGTTAATGGTGGGGCCCCACCGATTGAGCATATCACAAGGGTACAAGTCAAATCTATCAAGTATTGAAAACAAATGTCTTAGCACTGTGATTAAGTAAATGAGGTGAAAGCTATGAGGTGAAAGAATGTAAGCACTCTAATTTGTACAAATAATCATAATCTCAAGTTAAGATCAAGAACAAGCCAAAGATGCCCCCTCTTGCCTCTTTTATTTATTATTGTACTGGAGGATTTTATAGCAATTAGGTAATAAAAATAAACGGGAGCCATCTAAATGGGAAAGAAATATGTAAAATAATCTCATTTTGCAGATGACATCATTTTATATAAGGAAAAACCAAAAGATTTTGTGCAAATAAAAATTTTAGAAACAATAAAAGAAGATAGTAAAGTTACTAGATACAAAATCTAGCAACCTTGATGGTAATACCTGGGAGAAAAAAAGTGGATGGACGCCTTGGAATGGGCACAGCTGATCTCCATTTCTGTTTAACAGCATGATGATGACACAAAGGAGTTTTCAGCAAGCCTCATAAAGCAAATGTTACATAATCTAAGTAACATAACCTTACAAATCATAATAAATGTTAATGTAAAATCAGTAAGATAATTGTTAAAAATTATTCTAATATTGGGCAAAGTTTTATTCAGTCCTAACATTATACTCCCATAACACACAGGATTTGCTCAATTGTGGGCATTTTTAGGTTTCAGTTGTTTATTTACATTTCTGGTTGTTTCCTTAGATATGAACTCTTTAAGTCACAGGTCTGTGAATTTTGATCTCTAGGGCCAAGCACATGTCAATTTTCAATGAATATTCACTTAGTAATTGGGTAAACTAATTAACCTGCACTTAGGGCTGTTTTGGCATGTAATTAACACATCTGTAAAGCTACATATGAATTGGGGAAAAATAGTGAACTAGAAGCAGGCAGCATACTTGTTGCTCCCAAGAAAATTGGGGAAAGGTGAAAGCAGCTACTTCCCTTAGAACCACTCTTTGAAGAAACAGCATCATGAAATTACAGAGAGTAACACAGAACACTCAGAGAGAAAAAAAAGGAGAAAGTCTTCTAAGAAGAAGCATGTGATGTGGAGGTGCACGTGACACAATTGGGGTCCGTGTGGGGAATAAAAAGTACTGGAGCACAGTGTTCGCTCTACTAGTGCTGAGAGGACTGAGCTAGTAGAGGCCTCTGCTACCTCTGCAGACTGCTGCGTGGGCTGACTAGGACCCACCTCAAATTTGAGAACTATTACACCAGACATTAGGCACCATGGTAACTGGATAGCAGCTAATGCCAGGCTGAGCTCCTGAGTACACTCACCATGCCAGGACCCCTCTGTGCTGGGGAGAGAGTGGACTGGTTTGTGCGTTTCATAAGCAACACCTGGTGACTTGAAACCACAAGGGGAGCTGAGCACAGGAACAGGTGGGGGCGGGGCACAGTAGGGCAGGCTGTGTCTTAGCTTTGGCTGGTCCTGGAAGAGGCGTGGAAAGCTCCTCATAATGGGACCTCTGAAACCAACATCAGCCTACCAAATTTGGCACCCAAATGGGCCTAAATCCTGCAGAATGGGCCAGCAGAGGGGCTGACACTTAACACTGGGAGGTTCAGGAAGGTGTATGGACAGCTCTGTGTTCTAGGCCTCTAGACCAACATCAGCCCACAGGATTTGTCATTGGAAAGGCCCGAAAGCGAGCTAAATGCCACGGAACAGCAGGCTGCTGGTTTGCTTTCCCAGGTCCTGGAGAGTGGTGGAGAGCTCTGCAGTCCCAGGCAGATGGCACTGACATCTACCTGCCTGACTGGGCATCTGAAGGGCCTGCTTAACAGCACCCAAGCTAGCAGAACAGCCTGCAACTTGGTCAACAAGACTCTTCCCTCCAGGCCTCCACTGCCTCCTGCAAGCTGGGCCTCGACACTGCCCTCCAGGCCACATCAGCTCCGTTGTTCTCATGGCCCTCTCTCTGGCTTCTTGCTCCCCCTCCCACCACAGACACTGGGTCTTTGGCTCCTCCCAGACCCAGCCCATGGCTATCTTGCCAGAGTTTGAGGAGCCACTTCTGTGCCTCCAGAACCCATACCAAGTGCTTGGTGTACTTATGCTGAACCAAGAACATGCCAGAAAGCCTCCACCAGCGTAGCAGAACTGGACGACCTGCTGTAAAGTCCAGAGTCCTGCCAGGGACCCCACGCCTTAAGTCACCAGCTCACTGAAACTTGATTAGAGCAAAGGGGCACTACCACGAAACAGAAACTCACATCCCAGCCTGGGCTGTTTTTGTAGTTACTAGAGCACCACCTAGGGGTCTTTCCGTAATCAAGCAGGAGAATTTCCAGCAAGGATGTGAAGCTCTTCAAACCTATTAGCTCTGAGCTGAAAATAGAAGGCACAGATGAGCAGAAACCAGCAAAATAACCCAGACAACATAAAAAAAAAAAAAAAAGTCAAAACAGATGAAACTCCTAAGGAGCATAGGGAGATATATCCGGGAAGTCTAAATATAAGAAAGCTGTTGAACCGGCTAAGGCGCCAGCCATGTACACCTAAGGTGGAGGGTTCGAATCCCCAGCCCGGCCCGCCAAACAACAATGACGGCTGCAACCAAAAAATAGCCGGCTGTTGTGGCGGGCGCCTGTGGTCCCAGCTACTTGGAAGGCAGAGGCAGGAGACTCGCTTGAGCCCAGGAGTTGGAGGTTGCTGTGAGCTGTAATGCTACCGCACTCTACCCAGGGGGACGGCTTGAGGCTCTGTCTCAAAAAAAGAAAAAAAGAAAGCTGTTGAACTAACAGAAATGGAATTCAGAATATGGATGGCAAATAAGATGGATAGAATTGAAGAAGTTGAAAACCAGTGAAAAGAAGTAAAAAAAATGCATAAAATTAATGAAAAAGTCACTAAAGAGATAGACAACATTAAGAAAGACATCCATCATGGAACAGAAAATGAAAGAGTCATTTAGGGAGATTTAAAACATGGCAGAAAGTTCCAGAAGCAGATTAAACCACAGGAAAGGAAGAAGGTCAAAGCTTGAAGACAAGTCCCATGAGCTAACCAAATAACTTAAGGAGGCAAAGAAGAGAAGAACTAAGGCAGAGCAACAGCTCAGGGAGGTTTAGTAGTATGTCAAGCAAACAAACATGTGAATCATAGATATTCTGAGAAAGAAAGAGTGCTAAAGGTATGGAAAATTTATTTCAAGACATTATGGAAGAAAATATCCTAGTACTATCAGAGACCCAGAAATCAGATATAAAATTGTCTTTGAACTCTGGGAAGATACATAGCAAAAATATCATCTCTAGGACACACTGTAATTAGCCTGAACAAAGTCAAAATGAAAGAGAAAATTTCGCAAGTACCTAGACATAAGCAGCAACTGACCTACAATGGAAAACCCACCAGGATAATAATATCCTCCCCTGAAACATCTCAAGCTGAAAGGGATTGAGCCACATCATCTTAAAAGAACTGACAGCCTAGAATTTTGTAACCCACATTAGTAAATTTCTCATTTGATGGAGAAATTAAGTTGTTTCCTGACAAGAAAATATTGAGGATATTTGTCATGACTAGCCTGGTTCCATGGGATGTTTCCAAATCTGTATTATACATGGATTAGCACAGTAGATTCCCACCAGTATAACACTACCCAGAAGTTAGATGTGAAATCCTAGATACTTGCAAGGCCTAAGGACTAAAACAAAGCAATTAAGCTCTACAGAACAGAATAAACAGAAATCCACATCACTTGTCAATTCTCTCAAGAAATGTAAATGGCTTAAACTCCCTCTTGAAAAGACACAGGCTTGCTGTTTGGATTCAAAATACAAACTATGTATTTTCTCTCTCCAGAAAATGTCTAATCCTGGACATTACACATTACACTCATTACACATTAATGAGTTCACAAGGACTCATTAGGACTCAAGGCGAAGGGATGGAATACAATATTCCATAATGACCATGAAAAAGCTGAGGTAGCCATTCTCATTGCAGGCAAAACAAACTTCAAATTAAAGAAGTTAAGGAAGATAAGAAATTCAACAAGAAGACATAACAATCCTAAGTATTTAATGCTCCCATCACAGATGCAACCAAATTTATTGAGCAAACCTTACTCGACATAAACAAAATGATAAACAGTAGCATTGTAATAGCTGAGGACTTCAGCATTCCACTAAAGAATGGGACATAAAACTCTAAGGAGAAAAGACAAAAAATGGACTTAAATATAACTCTAGAACAATGGGTCTAGGAGACATTTACAGAAAATTCTACCCCAAACTACTGAATATGCATTCTTCTCATCATCTCTAAGGTTATCATATTCTAGGCCACAAACCATGTCTTGACAAATTTAAAAAAATAGAAATTATACCATGTATCTTCTCAGACCACAGTGGAATAAAGAAAGATCACAGATCAACAATCTAATGAATCATCTCGAGGAACTAGGGAAAGGAAGAGAAAACCATTCCTAGACCCAGCAGGAGGAAAGAAATAATCAAGATCATAGAAGTAAATGAAATCAAGAATAAAATGACTATACAGAATATTAATTAGACCAAAACTTGGTTCTTTGAAAAGTTAACCAAATTGGCAATGCTCTTACTAGATTAACCAGAAGCAGAAAGGAAAAGATGTGAATAAGTTCAATAAGAAATGAAAAGGGAGAAATCACAACTGGTATCATGCATACACAAAATATCACCTTTGAATGCTATAAAAATCTCTATGCTCACAAACTCAATGTGGAAGAAATGGAAAAATTCTTGTGAATGCACAATCTTCCTAGGCTCAACCAGGAATAAATAGAACTCTTGCACAGACCAATATCAAGCACTGACATTATAGTAGCATTAAAAAGCCTTCTAACAACAACAACAAAAAGTTCCAGAGCAGATGTTTTCACACCTGAATTCTATAAAACCTAGAAAGACTAATAAGTACCTTTACTGCAAAAAGAATTCCATAACATTGAGAAAAAATCCTCCCCACTCATTTTGTGAAACCAATATAACCTTGGTCGCCAAACCAGGAAAGAACACACACACACGCTACAGACCAGAGGTTGCAAACTTTTTAAACAGGGGGCCAGTTCACTGTCCCTCAGACTTTTGGAGGGGCAGACTGTGAGCCTTGGAATGAATCTGCTGCTAAGCAGGACAGGCAGCAGTGGCAAAAACACCTGGTGGGCTAGATAAATGTCCTCGGCGGGCCACATGTGGCCAGTGGGCTGTAGTTTGAGGACGCTTGCATAGACCAATATCTCTTATGAATATATCTTTTTTTTTTTTTGCAGTTTTTGGCTGGGGCTGGGTTTGAACCCACCACCTCCAGCATATGGGGCTGGTGCCCTACTCCTCTGAGCCATAGACGCTGCCCCCCTTATGAATATAGATGCAAAATGCAATCTTAGCAAATTGAATCCAAGAGCACTTCAAAAAAATAATTCAGCCTGACTAGGTGGGATTCCTCTCAGTGATGCAAGGATGGTTCATCATACACAAATCTATAAGTGTAATTAACCACATAAATAGAAATAAAAACAAAGACCACGTGATCCTCTCAATAGATGCAGAAAAAGTATTTGACAAAATTCAGTACCCTTTTATGAAAAGAAGTCTTGACAAAATAGGCATAGATGTGACATATTTCCAAATAATTACAGCTATATATGACAAAGCCACAGCCAATATACACAATGGAGGAAATTGAAAGCATTCCCTTTTAGAACTGGAACCAGTCGAGGTTGCCCACCATTACTTCTATTCAACATATTGCTGGAAGTTCTGGCCAGAGAAATTAGATAAGAGAAGAAAATAAATGGTATCTAAATGAGAAGTGAAGAGATTAAAGTATTGCTCTTTGCTGACAGTATGATCTCATACAGAGAAAACACTAAAGATTCGACCAAGACTCCTATAAATTGATAAATAAATTCAGCAAAGTCTCTAATTATAAAAATCAATGTACCTAATCAATAACTTTTTCATATATGTCAACAGTCAAGCTTAGAATCAAATCAAAGACCCAATAATTTTATAGCATCAACAAAGAAAATAACATACATAGGAATATACTTAACTGAAGAGATGAAATACAGCTATAGGGAGAACTAGGAAACACTGAAGAATGGAATTTCTGGGTATGGAAACAGATGAAAACATATCATGCTCAAGGATAGGCAGAATCAACATTGCTAAAATGTCTGTACTGTCCAAACTGATTTATATATTCAATACAATTCCCATTAAAATACCAATTTTATTTTTTACCATTCTGGAAAATGTAGTCCTACAGTATTTATGGGATTAGAAAAGATTCCAAATAGCCAAGGCAAATTGTGACTCATCACTTTATCAGGCTATACTGCAAGTCTGCAGTAACCAAAACAGCATGGTACTGGCATGAATACAGAGAAATAGAACTATGGATGAGACCAGAGAACACAGGTATGAAACTATCCTCATACTGCCATCTGATCTTTTACAAAACAGATAAGCATACACTGGGGAAAAGAATCTCTATTCAACAAAGGCTGCTTGGAATATTGGATAGCCACATGCAAAGGACTGAAATAAGATCCACATCTCTTGCTTCTCACAAAAATTCATTCACGATGGAACAAAGACTTAAACCCAAGATATTAAACTATAAGAATTCTAGAACAAAATGTTGAGAAAAGTCTTCTAGAATCAGTCTATGCAAAGAATTCATCAGGAAGACCGCCACAAGGGATCAAAGTACATCTGCACTCAAATTTTTATAATGATGCACAATTCATAATCACAAAGTCATGGGAACAATCCAGTGCCTGCCAATATGTAAATAGATTAATAAAATATGGCAAATGTACACTATAGAGTACTACTCAGCCATTAAAAAGGATGGTGATCTAGTGTCCCTTGTGCCAATGTGGATGGAATTGGAGAACATTCTTCTGAGTGAAGTGTCTTATGAATGGAGAAAAAAAATATCACATGTATTAACTCTAAATTGAAACTAATTGATCAGCACTTATGCGCACATATGGAAGTAAACCTCAATGAAATCAAGTAGGGGGGACAGGGAAGCAGGGAATGGATAAATTCACATCCAGTAAGTACAGTGTATACTATCTGGGTGGAGGGCACACTTATAACTTTGGCTCCATCTGTACAAAAACAAATTTTGTGACCAAAATATGGATACTCCTAATATTATGAAATTAAAAAAGGTATATATGAGCTAAAAATAAAAGATCAGGGAATAAATTTAAGTGAAAGAACAGAATTTACATGCATCTAGAGTAAAATATGTATTTTTGTTACGGTAATAAGAAGCAAGTATAAAAATTTAAATAGAATGAGTTGGTGTGAAATCTCTCATCTCCTAAGGCAGCTAGAACAAATGAACATGAACCTAAATGTGCTAATTGCGTATCTCAGGACACAAAAATAGCAGAGAAGTCTCCGCTTCCACTAATCCCCACCAACACCCTTATATACACATTTCCCAAGCAGGAAGGAGACAATTTAGGAAAAAGAAAATTATCAATGAGTTTACAAAAATAATTATCTTAAGAGTTTCACAGGGATGATAAAGGTTTTAGTAGCATAATGACTGCTCCCCGGTACTAGGAACGACATCATGACAGCGATGGTTAACGGTAATTTATAATCATAGTAAGAGTTATTAAGAGTAAATTATAAAGCTAATTATAAAGATAACTGCTTTATCAATTAAGTACTCAGCAAAGGGAGGTTAACAAAATGAAAGTTCATACAGTCTGCCTGAAAACCTGAATTTAACAGCTATAAAGATAAGACTGTCAGGATCGCCCCATTTTCTCCAGGTCTCAGTAATTGCAAAGTTGATCAACTCACTCTTCCCGGATCAAATGGTCTTTGATCTAAAAAACTCTTAATATAATACATTATAGAAATGACTTGCTGTAAGCAAATTATACTGAGTAAATTTCTTATAGTTGAGATCATTAACAAACAAAACTCTTGAGAGAATCTCATCAAAATATTCATGAAAAGAGTATCAGCATACCGTTTCATTATCCCCACAGCTGGTCACTCTGAAGTACAGTACCTAGGATCAAACTTATGGATAGATGCTTTTGAACAATTTTGTTCACTGCTGTCTTTCTACCCTATTGAAAGTATCTGGCTCCCATTAAGCACATGATACATACTTAATTTGTGAATGAGTTAACATCTAAATATTAAATTTTGTGTAAGAATAAGGTATGTTAAGGAAGGAAACCACATGCTAAGTAAGTGTTTTACAGTAAAGAATATTCTAATAGAGGAATTCTGTGCACAAAGATCTTGAGGCAAGAACTTATTAGGGAAATTCATGACATTGACTGAAAACATGTATAGCTGAATTACAAGCACCAAGAACACATTAAGCTAGAGAGGCAACCTCAGGTCATATCCTGAAGGAGTTTGTGAATGATTTTGTGTTCCATTCTAAGAGTTTAGGAACTTTTAAAATTATTTTAATCAAGAAATGGCATTAGGTTATAAGAAAGGAGTACTCCACTTACAGTTTTGAAATTCAACAATTATATTCCAAAGTTTGAAATGTTTTGATGCAAATAGTATGATTCTTAAAACAATTTTACTCCATGTATAATTTATTTAAGGTAAAATATATTGAAGACATCAAATCTTGAACATAGGCTCCTAGAATATGACTCTGATGTTTTTGAGGTGAAGATGAAATTCAAATTTTGAATCTCTCCTCTGGAATTTTAATTATTGCAAAGCCTGCCATAAGTTGAATGATAATTTCTATTATAGTTCACAGAATAAATGAATACTAAATTAAGAAAACTCAAATATAAATTAAATAGCCACTGCTTTATCCTTTATGTGGATTGAACACTAGCAACCCAAGAGTTTTATTTTTTCCCTTATACTGAGAGTCTTATTTTATAATTATTGTCTTATCTACTGTTTGATATCATTAAGGGGATACTTTCTGTTAACCTTCAAGAAACGATAAAGATACTGACTTCTTAAAATAGAATCATACTGAAATTGCACAAAGGTAGTTTCTTTTTATAATTCTAGATTTTAGTAAGCCATTTTAATCATGTTTTTCCTGCTATAAAAACATAGTCAAATTTGCTAAGAAAAATATATCGAGCAGGGTATCTAATTTTGACCTAGCACTGAAGAATCTCAAATGAATGCGTTCACTTCTAAATTTAAACCACATCTCACCACAGACCTTTACATAAAACAGGGTCAACAGAGCATGGTTTCAAAGTCAACATGCCTTGGATTTACATATTGGTATGGCCATATAATACCTATGTAACCTCAAAAAATGTCATTTTATTTTTCTGGTTCTCAGTTCTTCCATCCGTAAAATATAGTCAGCTATATTTCAATCATAGACTTGGGGTCAGTCTAAATAAGATAAATCATTCTATATTGATTAATGCCCAATTCACTTGTCATATACAAGTGCTTAATAAATGGTGACTGTTGGGAAAACATTTTACTTGATTTTTTCTTAGGATTTCATAAACAAATTAGCCTCTGCTTATGGAGACTGAGTGTCCTTTTAACATTTTAACATTTTCTTTCACTTCACATTTGTATTTTCTGTGGCTGTGATTTCCAACACTTTGTCTTTTCAATGAGATGATAAACTAGTGAAAGGCAGAGTTTCTAATAAGTAACAATAAGAACAGTGTAAATTAAAAAAAAAAAAACTTCCTAGTGTTAGTAATGACAGTTAATAGCATGCAGCATGTCCATAAATATATAGTTTAGAGAAAAAATAGAAAGGTAAATTATTAAAATGTGCCTTTTGTCACACATTTCACCTTAATATATAGCTCAAATTATTATTAGTAGTAATTATTTTCCACTAGTTCGTTAAATTTCCTGATAATGCTATCAAATATTTTATATATCTACCTGTCTCTTAATATTTGAAGTAAAGAATTGGGTATTATCAACTCCGTTTTATAAAGAAGAAAATGGGAATGGGTCGGTTTAAATAATATCTATGAGTTTATGTTTATAAAAATGTAGAGATATTTCTGACAAATAAAATAATGTCATTTGAAATGTTAGTAAATTTTATTTTCCTACTGATAGGTATAAATTTTTGTCATTGTTGAGCTGCTGATTTAAGATCCTGTGAGGTTTCATGCTGTCTACGTTCCTATAAGTGATAATGACTATTCACACACATGTGGAAGTCTGCACCCCACGGGGAGTTGGTATCTCGGGAAACCCACTCACGTTAGTGATCTACAGTACCTGGCTTTTGAAATTTATTATAAAGACATCTTCATGTAATGAATTGATTCATTTGGCAAAAGTATCTTACCTGTAAAGAAAACACTGTGTTTCTCTTTGTTAAGGATTCCTGGATTTAATGTATTCCTATGGTGCTCTTAGCAATTTTCGTGTGCTGACTTAAAAGGATTTCTTTTATCATGTGTATTCTCTTAATTGTTTATTTCTATGTCTTCTCCAAGTTACTGAAATACCTTCGAACGCTACCCATTGTTTTCTTTCGTGACAGGACAGCCATATTTTCCCTAAAATATTGTTCTTCCTGTTGAGTGTGGGACTTTCTTCACATTATCAAAGGGGAGATTACCAAAGTGATTGTTTAGAACCCCTGCTGTGAGTGACAAGAGACTATAGCGCATTCCAGAGCAATGGGGACAGTTTGGGGTTAGTTTCTTATTGCTGTCACAACAAATTAACAAATCTTGATGTCTTTTAACAGCACAAGTTTAATATCTTAAGAGCTTTAGAGGTTCCAATAGGCTAAAATCAGGGTGCTGCAGAGGACATTGCTTCCTGCAGGCTCCCAGTGACAATACCTTTCCTTTTCTTCTTTAGCATAGTTTTCTGGAGATTCATCCAGGCTGTTGCATTCATCAGTAGTTAATATTTCTCTTACTGTTCAATGGTATCCTGTGGTGTGGATGTACCATAAGTTAACCAGTCACCTGTTGTAGGATATCTGGGATATGTAAATGTAAGTTTTCATTTCTCTTGGATGTCTAGAAATACATTTGGTAATGGGTATCATAGTTAAAAGTTCATCCTTTTAAGACATTGCTTTCATACAAAAGGTTCAAATTAATTTCATAATAGGGGTGTGTACATTGGATACTTATTAGTTCTTTAATTTATTTTGAAGACATGTATAACTATTGTGAATCCATAAGATTATTTTAAAAGTGAAAATGATACATAGTATACCTAATGTAAATTTAAAAGCTACAGCTCTAAAATCACTGATCAGTACTAAAATTTTATAATATTTTAAATATTACTAAATAGTTAATATTTTATATTATTATAATATTTAATATTTTATAATATTATTTTGTGTCAGTTTTTCCTCCATAAGATTGTACCTACTATTGAGCAAAACCAGCGTAGGCAGTTGGCAGAATGCTTTGTGCTTCACTGCTCTGATCTACTCTTGATTAACACCTTTACTTCTCTTTTCAATTCCTTTATCTACTCATTCATGATTCCTGTTCCACCCCATCAGAAATAACCAACCAGCCAAACCAACCCCCCTGCCCCCTAAAGCCCAAGTTGACTGTTCTGAGAAGTGACTATGGTGAGAAGGAGAGAAGGGAGGTAGTTTGGGCCAGCTTTATGGAGGTAGTCTGTGTGTGTGTGTGAAGAATTACGCTTCCTTTTTTTGTTTTTTTTGAGACAGAGTCTCACTATATTGCCCTGGGTAGAGTGCTGTGGCATCATAGCTCACAGCAATCTCAAACTCTTGGGCTTCAGCAATTCTCTTGCCTCAGCCTCCCAAGTAGCTGGGACTACAGGCATCCGGCTATTTTTTGGTCATAGCTGTCATTGTTGTTTGGCAGGCCCAGGCTGGATACAAACTCACCAACTCCTGTGTATGTAGCTGGCGCCTTAGCCATTGAGCTACAGGCACCCAGCCAGCATTACGTTTCTTTTCATGTAGCAGACTCAGAAATTCTAACCATTGTCACGAGGGTCACAAATTATGACTGTTTCTGTGCTTCTGCAAACCCACCAGTTTTTCTTTTGTCACATTTATCTTTCAGATGTGCTTCTAGTTTTATTTAGGTATATTCAAATATGTTTTTGATACTGTGTAGGAAGGGGGTAATGAGCAGAGAAGAGAAAAGTTAATATGCCTTTATGCTTGCTGCTCCTTTTGTTTGGAATGCCTTCCACAATCTGTCCTCTATCACTGTACTCATATTTCAGAATTTAGGTGATATCTTTTTTTCTCACTCAAGCTTAAGCTGTATGTCATTCTTGTGCTTCCTGTGATTGCTCCTGTTATAGATTGATCATTTACCATATCACTTGTCTGCCTTCTCTGTTAAACTCCTTTAAGGCAGGGTCATGTCTTGTCTTTGTGTTCCTAGTGCCTAGTACAAAACCTAGCACATGGTAGAGATACTATTTCAGGATTCTTGTTTGCAAACAACAGAAATTAACTGTAGTCCTCTGAAGCAAAAGAAAAGAATTTATTGGAAGGATAAGGTTAGCTTGTAGAAATGCCTGGAAGACCGGAGGGCCAGACTCAAGAGAACAAATAAGCCTCAGGACTAGACCATGGCCAAAAGTTATACTATGTCCTTTTTCTGTTTAAGACCCCATTGATGCCACTAGATGCCACTACTGGAATATTGCCACTGGGTGCTAGATGTCACTGCTCTAAGAATGAGTTGGGTTTTCTTGTTTATTTGCTTTTCTTATAAGGGATAGAAATTGCTTTCTCACAGATCTGGAGGCTGGAGGTCCTAGATAAGGATGCCACCAGTATGGCTGCTTTCTGGTGAGAGCCCATTTTTAGGTGGCAGACTGACTTTTTGTTGCAGCTTCACATGGTTGCAGCTTCACATGGTCCTAAAAATGAATTTTAAGCTGTTTTCTCCACTTTAGCTGTAGATTAAAATTCTGCATGTGTGTATCTAATGGACCAATCTATGTGCTTGGTCCCTAGATAGGGAGAGCAAGTATCTGGCCTTTTTGGCTTCCACGATTGGCTCTAGGGCCCAGCTTCTTTGCAAAACATGTGTAGTGGCATATTCTGTAAATGTAGGAAGGAGTTCAGATGCTGGGTGGTGCAAAATAAAATTAATATATTTCTATTTCAGTATTCAATAAATATTTGTCATATGAATAGATGAAGAAATTGGAGTCATGATTTCCTTTCTCTGAATCTTTGTATGACCAAGCATTGACATGATTATGGTGCATTAATGTAATTCAAAACAAAATCAATACCAAACTAAAAAAATCAGCAAAATCAGCAAAATTCTGTTTTTAAAATGATGAATACCTCATTAAATGATTTAAATAAAATTATTTGAATTAAATTTAAACTTTTTTGGTCCCCTATTTTGAAATACCCTAGCCACAAGTTTATTTGATAATGTAAGGAACTATGATTTTAATTTGGCAAAAGTGATTCTAGAGCATTTAACAGCTATATCTTAACTACTGTTCTGATAGTTTTCATCTGTTGTGTTCAGCAGTGACTTCATTAAAACAGGCGCAACAAACCAATATTTTATTTATTTATATATTTTTTGAGACTGAGTCTCATTCTGTCACCTAGACTGGAGTACAGTGGTGTCATCCTAGCTCACTGTAATCTCAAACTCCTGGGCTCAGGTGATCCTTCCTGTTCCTGTTTTCCAAGTAGCTGGGACTACAGGTGTGTGCCACCATGCTAATTTTTTCATTTTTGTAAATTTCTTTTTGATAGAGATGGGGTCTTGTTCTTGCTTAGGTTTGTCTCAAGACTCCTGGCTTCAATCAATCCTTGGCCACTCAAAGTGCTAGGATTATGGGCATGAACCACTGTGCCTGGCCTAACAAATCAATATTTTAGAGAGCTTAGTAAGAGAAATGGTTTGTTTACGGGGAAAAAAAAAAGGTTTTTGTTTCTAACTCACCCATCAAATATAACACTTTGGACAACTGTTTGGTATTGTCTACTAAAGTTGAATATATGCTAGCAATTTCATTCTTAGATATCTTTTAAAAATACATGCACTTGTACGTTAAAAGACATATATTAATTTACACATGACTTTATAATCATTTATAACAGCCTTACATTGAAAATAAGCCAAATGTCTATTAACAGTAAAATGGATAAATAAAATTGTGATATGTTCTTAAAATGAAAAACTATACAGCAATGAAAATGAACAAGCTACTGCTACAAATAAAAGTATGAATGAATCTCAGAAATGTAAAGTGGAAAAAGATAGACGAAAAAAATGCACACTGTATATGTTCTTCCACTTGCCATTAATGTTAAGTTCTGAAACAGACAAACTATTCTAGTGTTAGAATTCAAGATAGTGGTTCTCTTTGGGAAGGTTGGTGGGGGAGGGGGGCTTCGTATTGCTAGGAATGTCCTTTTTCTTGACCTAGGAGGTGTTTAAAATGAACAGTGTTTTTATTTATTTTGTGATAATTCTTGGAGTTGTATATTTTTCTATATATGTGTTATACTTTAATTGAAATTTAAAAAAAACCAGACATCCCCCAGAGTTTTATATGTATTAACTTGGGTAGAATGGCTCAGAAATTCCCCTTAAAAGTTGTGTGTTGAGTAGCTGGGACTACAGGTGCCCACCACAACATCCAGATATTTTTTTGTTGCAGTTTGGCCGGGGCCAGGTTTGAACCCTCCACCCTCAGTATATGGGGCTGGCACTTTACTCACTGAGCCACAGGCACTACCCATAAGTTTTATCTAAACATCAGTATATGTATTTTAGGAGAGAGAAGATCTGTAGTATTAATCAGATTTTCAAGGAGGTTCATGACCCCCAAAAGTTTAAGAGCTCACATCACTGATGTCTGTGTATTCAGAAAAATTATTTCGGTAGCTTATTTTTACAGTGAGATAAATCCTTGCCACTAAGATCAGATGCTTTATGTTTTGGACCTTCATCCCCTCACGCTTTTGCTTTTGTAATCATCCTCTTTCTCTTTATCCTCATTTTTCTCTTTCTACTGGATGATTGCCATTGACATGTCTCTCATTAATTTTATTCATGCTTTAAAAAAGCTCTTTGTTCATTCTATCAGTTACCACTCTATTTCCTTGCACCTTTTCTTATCAAAACCCTACCAAGGATTCTGTACTTCCTTACCTTCCATAGTCTCTTTAGTTCATGCCAGTTTAGCCATCTTTCATACTAACACTTCACTGAAATGGCTTTCTCAAGGTTACACTGACCTGAGTTTGCTGAAACTAACTGTTAAATGCCTCTCTTTGGGAAGTAGTGTGGTTGAGAGTGCCTCAGGTATAAATTGATGTAATCTTATTTCTCATTTTTTAGTGTGCTTTTATTATTAACCTGTTTGGGGCCCTGCTTAATTTTGTTTTGTCTTCCTTTATCTCTCAGCTTCACTTCCATTCTCCCCCCCCCCCATAGATATCTGCTTTAGTATGTTTAATGTGTGGTCCTGAAATATCTTTAAAAACAATAGTGCTAATTTGAATATGTATGCTAATTTAAGTGTGATTTTGCTGTAGACTTCTTGCTGTTCCATTTAATACTAAATTTAAAGAATTTGTCCATATTTCTATGTTTACGTTTCTTTACTTCTGACTGTCACATGGCATTTAATAATAGTATCTACCACATTTAAATATTATTTGTTTAGTTATGGAAACCTCAGTTTGTTTATTCATTTCAACAAATATTTACCATGTACTGTTTGCTAAAGCACTATTCTAGGCACTGGTTATGCAGCAATGAATAAAATAGAAAAATCCCTACTCTCATGAAATTTACAATCATGTGGAAAGGAGAGTGAGAGAGATTTTAATAAATAAGCAAAATATATAGTGTAGTATATTGGATAGTGAAAAATGTTAAGGTGAAAAAATTACAAGGAAGGGAGAGAATATAAGAGAAACATCTGTATGCAGGTTTTTCAGTGAGTATAAGTTTTCAGCTCATTTGGGTAAATACTCAGAACTGCCATTGCTGGATCATATGGTATGAGTATTCTTAGTTTTGTAAGACTGCCAGACTGTTTCCTCTGGGATAGGTTGTTCTTTTCTTGGCCTTCTCTTTTTCTTCCTCCACTTGTACTTCTAAGATATCTTATTTTTTCTTTTCTTGGAACCCATGTTCCTTTGAGACTATCAGCTACCCTGATGATGATATATAGGCAAAATCCTGGGTTCAAATTTATGTCCTTCTTGGAGAATTTACAGAGTAAAAGTTTGTGTGTGGGGACCGCAAAGTGTGTTTAGACCTAGAGGTAGAGATTTGCCAAAAAAATAGTTCTGTTTTGGCTAATACAGGTGGACTTAATCAAGTAGACATTTTAGCTCTCCCTGGTGAATCATGGATGGTGACATAAATTTGACAGTCATCAGCATTCAGTGAGACTAAGGTTTCCTGGGAATAAGAAGACAGGGACATTCCTAGAGGTTGGTTTGATTGCTGAAAAATAGGTAAAGGAATTTTAAAGAATAGAAAATATACTTTGTTTAGGGCTGGTCGTGACCCTCAGAATGTTTTGAAAAAGCAGCATGTCTTCCAGTCTCACTAAGCTGATTGTATCCTTGTTAGTTTCTGTAATATTGTCTCAGGCTTCTGTGGGATAGTCTATATGGTGTAGTAGCAAGAGATCTGGAATAAGGAGTTTCAGGCACCTCTCTGCTACTGATGGATTGTGTTCCTTTACGCAAGTCAAATCAGTCTTTCTACACTTTAATTTCCTCATCAAGAAAATGATGAGATTAAACTAGAAGATTTTTAAGATCATTTTATACTCTACAATTCTACAAATCTTTAAGGAGATATAGTTGTAAATAATCTTTAGACCAAGAGTTTGATTAAACAAATTTTTTTTCACCAAAATAAAATTTTGAGAGTTTGATTAAACAAATTTTATTTCACCAAAATAAAATTACTTGATAAAAGTACAGTCACTTTTAAGTAACTACTAGGTTAGTTTTTAGAAAAATTGTGGTAATTCACAGTACCATTAGCATTAATTGGGTTCATTTTCCCATAGTATCACCTGCATTGGGCTTAATGTTTTTAATAAATTTGTTAATTTAGTTGATATGACATAGTACCTTAAACTTTCATTTCTTTAATTATTTGTGAGGCTGACAATTCTTCTAAGCATTTTGGTATTTTAGTTCCTTCTGTGCAAAATGTTTATAATATTTCTTTTTCAAATTTATTCATTTTTTTAAATTGACATAAAATTATATATACCATATATATCATGTTTTGAAGTTGTATACATTATGGAATGTTTAAATGTATCATAGTTAAGTAACAAAAACATTGGCTCACAGAGTTAATAATTTTTGTGTGCTTATAGTCTTGATCATCTAGTAGGTCCTACAGATTGAAAACATTCTCAGTTATTATTAACTAGATGGATAACAGAATTCTTAAAGTTGTTTTCAATTATTAATTCTCAAAGTCCTTTTCAGATTTCATGTTAGGTTTTATAGTTTGTGAGGAAAAATGGAAAGGAATTTTTAAAAAGCTTAAATATATATTTCAATAGATGGTGAAATTAAATAGTTAAGATACAGAGATGTTGGAGACTTTACAGCTTTTGTATTAACCTGGATTGAGTTGGAACACATTCTTCTTAGTAAAGTATCACAAGAATGAAGAAGCAATGTATGTAATTCTAACATGAAGCCAGTAGATGATCTAATACATACCCTCATGGGAGAAAAACTCAAATCAATTCAAGGTGGGGGATAGGGGAATAAGGGAATGTGGAGATGGGAGGAAAGAGGGGGATAGGGGCTTATGGTGTATGGCATACCTCTTGGGGGCAGGACACAATTATAGGAGGGACTTTACCTGACAGATGTGATCAGTGCAACCTAATTCTTATACCCTCAATGAAACCCAAATAGTAAAAAATAAAATAAAATCTAAAAAAAATAAAATAAGGTAAAAAATAAAGAAATGGAAATGTTTGACATTAATCAAATGACAGAACTATAAACTTTATATCTACTTTTCAAAGAAAGCAGGTACACAATTTCTAGTAGCTTGTATATGGTCATGAAATAGAGAAGAAAAACCAGAGATTGTGTTGTTTGAGAGAAGCAAATTCTAATGTTGGCACTGATTCATTTTAGATACCAGCTAACAAGTGCAATAATTGAAAGAGGAAGTGAGAAATTTGTAATATGGGATAATGTACATATGGAAAATTTAGTTAAAAAAGATAGGGCAAGAGATGAAATTTAAAACCAGACTTCCCTTTCACTCTAGACTAGTAAACACTGTGTACTGTATATTGTTATTTCATATACAATGCTGAATATGAATGCTTTCAGTGCAAGATTGCACTGACTTGATAGTTGACTTCTATTATTTTTAATTTGTAGGAAGTCAGATTTCACTGTGGGACTAGTAAATCTCATAGTTTCTTAATTTGCCAGGTAAGGTGGATCATGCTGTAATTCTAGCACTCTGGGAGGCCCGATCCGGTGGATTGTTTGAGCTCAGGAGTTTCAGACGAGCCTAAGCAAGAGTGAGACCCATCTTTACTAAAAATAGGAAAAGAAAAAAAGAATGTAAATAGCATTAAAAGTTCTTCAGATACCATTTCCTCATTTCTATTTAATAATTTCTCACCTTTTACTTTCCCATTTTGTACTGTTTTTTACTTTCATTCCTCTTATACTTTTTTCCTCTACAATTTTTAGTTCCTTTTCTTTTCATAGAAGTTTGTTCAACTTCTTTCCTTTTCTATTTTACCCTTTTGTTATTAGTTCTTTTTAAGAGAACATTAGTTCTCACAATGTCCCCCAGGCTGGTCTCAAAATCCTGGTCTCAAGCAGTCCTTTCACCTCAGTCTCCTGAGTAGCTTATATTACAGGCAAGAAGCCACTGCACCCAGCTCCATTCTTTTTCTTACTTACTAACTGCTTCAGCTCTCTTCAGCCAGTTTCATTTCTCCCACTTAAATATTAACTTTTTTTGTCCATTGAAGCCCATGTTCACTAATTAACACATTAATCTCATCAAGGAATTATTTTCTTCTTATGAAATATATGTTATATTAGAACTCCAAATTAAAAGAGTTGAATTCATGACAACTGAATTATAAATTGATGTATTTGGTCTCAGATGAGTTGTTTAACTTTTATGCCTCACTTTCCTTATTTGTGCATGTACGTATGTATTTTTCTTGAGGCAGAGTCTCACTCTGTTGCCCAGGCTAGAGCATCACAGCTCACGGAAACTTTAAATTCCTGTGGTCAAGCAATTTTCCTGCCTAAGCCCTCCCGAGTAGCTGGGAATACAGGTGCCCCTCACAATGCCTGGCTAATATTTTTTCTTTTTTTTTTTAATTGAATATTAACTATGTACATTAGTGCACTTCTGGGGTACAGTGTGGGGTTTTCACATGCATTCTGAAATACTTCCATCAAACTGGTCAACACAGCCTTCATGTCATTTTCTCAGTTATTGCTTTAAAATGTTCACATTCTACTCTTA
>CAUYTI010045474.1:0-29028 GCA_963575145.1 Galago senegalensis | reverse complement strand
GCTGTCCCTCTAGGTAGAGTGCCATGGCATTACAGCTCACAGCAACCTCCAACTCCTGGGCTCAAGCGAGTCTCCTGCCTCCGCCTCCCAAGTAGCTGGGACCACAGGCGCCCGCCACAACGCCGGGCTATTTTTTGGTTGCAGCTGTCATTGTTTGGCGGGTCCAGGCTGGGGATTCGAACCTGCCACCTTAGGTGTATGTGGCTGGTGCCTTAGCCGGTTGAGCTATAGGCGCCGAGCCATGATTCTTATTTTGAAGCCCTAGACCCAGTAACATAGAATGTGGCTGTATTTGGAGATAGGGCCTTTCAAGAAATAACTAAGGTAGGGTGGCCCCTGTGGCTCAGGGGAGTAGGGTGCTGGCCCCATATGCTGGAGGTGGCAGGTTCAAACCCAGCCCCGGCCAAAAACTGAAAAAAAAAAAACAAACAAAAAAACAAAAACATAACTAAGGTAAATGAGGAGGTTAGGGTGGGACTGAGTCCAATATGATTGCATCCTTATAAGAAGAGGAGATTACAACAAATTTCAAGAGAGAGAGACCAGACATGCATACACACACAGAGAGATGACCGTTTGGGCGCACAGCAAGAAGGCAGCCTAGGCACACCTCACAGCCAGGCTCGGAAGAGACTGGCTCCGCTGACACCGATCTCAGATTTCTATCTTCCAGAATCATGAGAAAATTAACTCTGTTATTTAAGCCACCCCATCTGTGATCATTTGTATGGCAGCCCTGGCAATCTAACATTAAAGTTGGTTGTCCAATATCATACTGTTAGCTGTGGCAAAACCAGGACCCAAATCCAAATCTCAGAAGTCTTGGTCTAGTTGTTATGCCGATTCACACACGGGGTGGTACACTGGGTCATATATATTATGAGAATCGTAGATATTATTCTAAGCGACATTTTGGTTAATAATGTGATTGACTAGCTTGTCACTTAAAATTTCTGGTTATGCTTATCAATCTGTAAAAATGGCTCTAACTCCGAGACGGAATAAAGGAATATGACAAATCACTGATTAAAATTCACATTTAAAAAAAACTCTATTTTCAGATTCCCAGTTCATGACTTCAAAACATCTATTAAACTTGGATAGAGATTTGTTTTACAAGGCCCACATTCCAGAGTATGATTCAGTGGGTCTTAAGGAAAGACCACACTCAGCTGCGATTATAGAAATAAATCACATTCAAAGCTTTTACCAAACAGCTTTGTAGCTTCTGCCAGAATCCATAATCAATCTTTTTCTTAACTTGTTCTGTAACTTAAATGCTGTTCAGTTACTAAAGGAATAAAGCTAAATATAAAGACACAGAAAAAGAGAGGAACGGCAGCCTCTCCTTAATTCAGTGGAAAGTGAGGTTGAGTAAAAACCTCTCTGGGGGAATGAATTGATCCAATTAACTCTCTTAGTTAAATTAATCCCCCTAGAGAACCAAACATCATCCACCATTCTGGAAAAAGTAACTTAGTAAATGGCACTCTGGTCTCCCAACAATTAATTTAACATAGGCAGCTAAACATACGTCCTCTAGAATATTTTATCCGTTGAAGTTCACAGAAAACATAATCAAAATATTCTTCTTTTCTGTTCTGTCCTTGAAAGAAGCTGACTCTGTGGACTATGACTGTCAGATGACTCACCCTCAGAAGTTGATAAGAAGAAATTTCCCTTGAAGCTATCTTTAGGATGGAGGAAACGATCTCATGTGGTTGCTCCCTAAGTACCTTTTCCAAACTTGTAGCATACAGCCCTTCAGGAAGAAAAATACTCTTAAATGAAGAAAAGTCGCACTTTTCTTTGATGGATTAAACTAAAAATATAAAGGAGGCTATGCAACGTCTTGAAAATTTCAGCAAGAATTCTGAATTAATGAGAAGTTGACAAGTGTCTTCGGAAATTAAAATGGGTGATGGGCCCTAATGTACATACAGGCTCCTTGGGAACCAAATTTATAAAGCAATGTTATTTAAAGTAGCTGCATCCTTATTTTTCCCTCATAAATTTGAGCAAAAAAGTGTGCATCATAGGCAGCAAAATACAATGTGTTTGTGTGGGTGCACGTGTGTGTGCATGTGTGTGTGTGTGTGTGTGTGTGTATCTACTGCTTAAGGCTGCTTGGGGAGCCTGCACATTCTCTCTGCTTTCTTGTGCCTGCTGCCACCTAGGGGAGGGCAAGAACCCCCTGCGACTTCCCCCACAGGCTTGATCCGCTCTCTGACTTCTAGGAGCAAGAGCCAGGAGCTCAGGCCGCGCAGGGATGAGCAGGCACGGACAGCTGGCAACCCCAGCTGGCTGCAGCCGCTCCTTTCCCTTCCCTTCTCCTTGGGCAGCATTGAGTGTCTCAAACAGGTGCCAGAGCCACTGAAGGGGCCCCTCCCCTGTCAGGGAAGGGAAGCCCTCTGGAGGAGAGTGCTTAGCACAGGGCAGGATGGGACTGTCCCCACACAGGAAGTGCTTGGGGGAGGACGCCTCGGCTCTCCCAGCAAGGGGGGTGCCATCAATCTAGGGAAGTGTGGGAGGTGGACAGGCTGAATTCCTCATGGACCTTCCAGCTCAGGGTAAAGTGCCCCGGCAGGAGAATGTCTGTGTGACTATGTCTGCAACAGGAAGTCAGCAGTGCAGGGGAGTTGAGACCGTTAGCTAGTAGCTGAGGCGAGAGAAGCTGAGATGTTTGAGGACATGAGACTTGCGCTCCCTCTCTCTTCTCCTTGCACTGTTACCTGGCTTCTTCAGATGTTGCATTATCCTATGTCCTTATGTCCTTATTTACCCTCCAACCTTCCTGAGGGCTGCAGTCTCCCCTCTCTCATCCTTAACCTTGAGTGCTGACTGTTGACAGCTGTGCATCCGTGCGTGCAGACTCTGTTATGTACCCAATAAAACGATTCTGGGAAAAGGACAGGTGGGTGCCATTCTCATGCTGCCCCCATAGGAACATGGAACCGTGTATGCCTTTACAGGCTTCTAGTTTTATGCACTAAGTTTGGTGTAAGTTTCTCTTTCTTTCCTCAGCGCTGTCTCCCTGCTGGTCCCTGTCTCATGTTGGGGCCAACGAGATGCCCAATAGGGAAGCTTCAACCACAGGCTCTCTGAGGAACCTCTATAGAGGCCTGGGTTTCTCCCAGGTGAATATGGGCCACAGAGCTTCCTGTGACATTCTGTACATGCACAATAAAGCCACAATGACCACTGCACACTCATAAAAATGGCTTAAATTAGACAGACTGACCATATCAAGTATTAATAAGAATATGGAGAAATCTGACTCTTATCTGAAGGCGTTGGGTGTGGACAGCTGTGAGTGGACATTGGGAGGAGCACTATACTGGATAAAGCAGTTTCGCACTGAGTCTCTTTTAAACCTTTTAGTCATTCTTTCAAGTTTGAAGAACAAACAAACAATTCTTAAATTGACCTAAATTAAGGCAGCCCCACCCACCCTTGTCTGCAGAAGATGTTCCAAGACCTTCGGCAGATGCTGGCAACACACTGTGTACCACAATTCCTTACAACGAGACACCCCTCTTCTCTTTTAGCACTCTAGTCACTTCCACTAGCGGTGCCATTGCCTCTATATCTTGCCCTTTTCTATAATTTTTCCCTTTCACCTACCTAGCCCTAATCTTAAGCCAATCCACTATCTTAGGTCCTCACATTTTGGTCGGGAACCCACACCACCACGCGGACAGGCGCTGCTCTAGATGCCCAGGCCCAGCTGGCCTGCAGACTCTGCCCAGCCACGTACATGCACGTGTAATGCCCATGTGCATGCACTGTGTATAAGCACATAGTCAGTGCCACTCCCCACACCGGCAAGACAAACTCCTCCACAGGCAGGCTGCTCCATTGTCGCCCTCCCCTGCTCTCCTCTCTCCACCTCCTCTGTGAAAGGGACGCCAGAGCGGCTGGGCTGGACTTTAATTCAGAATCCTGTATTTGAACTGGCATTATCTGGGAGTTTCCTAGGCTTCATGTCTGAGGACGATGTCAAGAAACATGAAGAGGAGAAGAAGGAGCCAAGTATGATGCTGGGTGAGAGATGAGAGAGACTGATCACTTAGGGTACGTGGAAGATGTCGCCTTTGATATAAGCCTTGAGATGGAGGTAGTGAATAAGAAGTTTACAGACTTTTCCAGTGAGACAGATAGTATTGCAAAAGCATGGAAGGATAAGGCACATCTTGGGAAGTTTAGTAGGTACAGCAAAGAGCCCAAAGTACAGGAGATCGACCAGCTCAGGGGAGGGCAGTGGGAAGAGATGGGCCTGCAGGTGAAGGAGATGCCAAATTTTGAAGTTTTACTCTTGCCAGGTTAAAATACGTTTACTTTATCTGGGAGTAATGGCTGTTGAAGAAAAATTAACGTGGATGCACAGTCAGCTTCTTTCTAAATATCATGTGCCACTGGGAGGATGACGGGGGAGAGATGGGCAGGAAGGAGCCAACTGGCTTCTGGGGCATGAAGCTGGCGCAGACACGTGCTGCTCAGTGCTCTGTGCTCAGGACGGCCTCCTCGTAGGGATTTAATGCTCAGATATCGGTGTCCTGTTATCCTAAATGATAATTTTAACTTTGAATTATAGAGCAGGGGCTTGCAGCCTCAGTTAAAGTGGCATCCTTCCACCACTTCCTTGGTCAACTCCTGACATGTCCCACCTCCATGGGGGCTGCCATCCTTTCCACCCCAGCCCTGTGCCATGGGCAAGGAAGTGGGAACACATGGGAGCAGGTGCAAATGCTCCGGGCATCTTGGGGCCAGTCAAGGGCTGTCACTGCCCGTCATTGACAGCCCCTGGTATTCAGCAGGCAACTCAACTCCTCGGGCCTCTCACCCACACCCAGTCCAGGTACCAGGTATGTCCTGTCACAGATGTTGCAAGCTTTTGAAGGTCGCTGCGGGTTGGGGAGAAATCCCCATGAGATGAGGAGATGCCTGGCTCCACCTTCCTGCTGACCATGAGGGCAACATTGAATTAGTTATTCCAAGTGGTATAATTCCAGCAGCTGGAGGGAGAACCATGGGCCAGGTCTTAAGATGGGGCCCTGGGGTGCCGAGGAAGGTCAGTTCTTGCATCTTTGTGCTGGGAAAATATGACATGAAATACTACAAATATTATGATAGGCCAGGAGACAGAGATCACAGAGGAAAGGAAGTGTTATGTGTTTATTACTTTTAAAGGCACATTTGTATTTTGCACAGGACCCCGGGAGGAAAGTAGTTGCACTATTACCTGGTCCAGGCAGAGGCCCAGAGAGGGAGGAAGGGAATGATCTCGCCTCATTCTGCATTAGGTCCCCTGACCTCTACCAGTTTTTGGATTACTTGAAGCCCTAAAGTTCACATTCTGCACATTGCACTAGTTCCTAGTCAGTTCCACTTTCTTCACTCCTGAAGTGTAGATAATCTTTCTGATTATCATGATCTCAGCCCTGAGAAAGAACAAAATAATGAGTCCCCAAATATTGCTTACTGAACAGCAGAAGAGTAAAAGTAGTGAAACGCTGACGACGAAAAGAGCAGAAATTATAGAGGCCTGTGTAGGGGTCACTTCAGCAAAGGCCATAGCCTTGGATAGTCTTTTAATTATTCCACATTGATATCAGGGCTATTTAGGTTACAGACTTTACATTTGTTGGGAAGTCCGAGTTGTGTTTTTTCGCCCAGGAGGTGTGCCCTATAGCCCCCTCCATTGTAGCTGTCAGGTGAATGTTCCTGGGCCCCTCCCCCATACCTTTTCCCCCCTTCTTGAATTTCACTGTGTTTTTCCCCTCATGTGGGCCTGCATTGTCCATTATTTTATTTACCTAGATGGACTTGGAGAAGATTCTCCTTCGTGAAGTATATCAAGAATGAAAAAGCAAGCATCCCAGATACTCATAGCCTCTAATATGAAGAAATGTGTGTAATCTTTAGACTTAAATCTTTATAGAAGCTCAATTCATAATCACAAAGATGTGGAAACAGGCCAAGTGCCCATCAACCCATGAATGGATTCATAAACTGGTATACGTGTACCATGAAAAGACAGAAACTTTGTATCTTTTGTATTTACCTGGGATTTGAAGAACATTCTCCTTAGTAAAGCATCTTAAGGGCAGCGCCTGTGGCTCAGTGAATAAGGCAGTGGCCCCATATACTGAGGGTGGCAGGTTTGAAGCCAGCCCTGGCCAAACTGCAAAAAAAAAAAAAAAATAGCCAGGTGTTGTGGCAGATACGTATTGTCCCAGCTACTCAGGAGGCTGAGGCAAGGGAATCGCCTAAGCCCAAGAGCTGGAGGTTGCTGTGAACTGTGATGTCACAGCACTCTACTGAGGGCTACAAAATGAGACACTGTCTCTGAAAAAGAAAAAAAAAGTATCTTAAGAATGAGAAAGCAAGCATCCCAAGTACTCAATACTAATTTGAAACTAGTAATAAACAACTATAGGCCCACAGAGAGAAAAACACAATTCAATTCAAGAAGGTGTGTGGCAGGGCTCAGTAAGTTCCCACCTGTCCAGTACAGTGTAAGGGGCATAGGGTGTATGTCCTGGGTGAAGGACACAACGGCCACTCAGACTTTACCTTGCAAACTCAAACAATGTCACCTAATCATATGCACCCTCATATTAAAAAAAAAAAAAAACAACAACTAAGGGGGGGGGGAAAGAAACGTGTGTAATCTGGCAAAGGATCACAGAATAGTGGAAAGTCCCCTCTCACTTATGCTAGAAGCTAAGGGCTATTTTTGTAACGAAGGCTATTACCTAATTAGAGAGAGAAGTCAGACTAATTCATATGTTAATGATAAAGCTTTAGTCCTTTCTTCTTAAGTTAGTATCAATAAAATTCAACTGTCTTGCAAACAGCTCGCATTTGGGGAGCTTATGGGAGGGGAAGATCTATTGTCTCTACTCCCTACCCACGAAATAAAGGGCTCTGGAGAGAAAGTGAAGAAAATCTAGCTCCTTGGAGATGGCAAACTGAATTATTTTTAAATTTGGGATAATGATTATTTTCTTCTCTCTGGCCTTAAAGTTTGAACAATTAAGTTATTACCTTGGTAACAAGTATAAAATATCCTGACAAATCAGTGCCTTTCCTTATTCTCCGCAGCATATTACTACTGTTTGTTATAGCTGGGTTCCTGCTGAACTGGAACAAACGGGGTAGCAAAATGATTCATGTAAGTAAAAGACAGAAAGATAAGTAAATAAAGAACAAGTAAGGACAGGACAGTAAGGTTTAAAAATTTAGTGTAGTTGAAGGAATAGAGAAAAACACCAGGATGTGAAAAAGGGCCTTTGCAGGCAAAAGTTATTAGACTGTTTGGGCTAAAGAAAGTGAGATAAGATCTCTAACTAAGACAAATAAAGGTAATTTGCTTGTTGGAACTTTAAGAAGTGCTATGTGCATTAGCTAAGAAGCGTTTCCGGGATAGGCCACTTGTGCCTGGAATCTCAATGTTATAACCACAGACTTTTTAAGTCCCCTTAGACAAATCATAGAAAAGATAAAGCTTCCGTGTATCCCTACGCCTTTGTGAGTTCAGGCAGGTTTTAACCCCTCAAATCTTTAAAATTGTTACTGGTGAAAAGGGTTATACTCTAATAACAGTTGACGGACTGATAAAAATAATAGTTGTCTCATAAAAATTTTTGAGGGTTGGAAATAGTTAATGCATGTAAAAGACTTAGCTTAGTGCCTGGCAAGCACTGAACGCACATCATATATTGTCTATTATTGTGAATGTCAAATTAGTGACAAAAATCTCAAAACTGCCTTTGTGATTGTGGAATTAAAACAGTGTACAGGTTTCGAGTCAGTCAGATCAGGACTAAAAGCTAAGTGCTGCTGGGCACAGCGGCTCATTCCTGTAATTCTACCTCTTAGGCAGAGGTGGAAGGATCATTTGATGCCAGGAGTTTGAGACCAGCCTGAGCAACATCAATGGGCCCCATCTCCACAAAAAATAGAACAATTAGCTAAGTGTGGTGACAGGTGTCAATAGTCCCAGGTACTTGAGAGGCTGAGCCAGGAGGATACCCAGAGCCCGGGAGTATTCCTTGAGCCCAGGAATTTGAGGTTGCATTGAACTATGATGTCATCACTGCACTCTAGCCTGAGTGACAAAGTGATGTCCTATCTCAAAAAAAGAAAGAAAAAAAAAAAAAAAGAGGGCTGTGTCCTACTCCTTTGAGCCACAGGCACCACCCCCATTTGCCAGAGGTGGCGGGTTCAAACCCAGCTCTGGCTAAAAAATGAAATGCTTCCACTATGGTTCACCCACAATTATATCTTTCTTAGCATTTTTTTTCTGTCAAAGTTCAATCACAGTACCCACTTCCTTTAGCTCTGAGTTGTGTGTGTGTATATGTGTGTGTGTGTGTGTGTGCGTGTGTGCACACGCGCTTAGGAAAACACTGTATGTACAAGTATTTCTGACTTGTTTTGGGGGGGAGGCAGTTTTTGGCTGGGGCTGGCTTTGAACCCGCCACCTCCAGCATATGGGGCTGGCGCTCTATTCCTTTGAGCCACAGGCACTGCCTATTTCTGACTTTCTTTTCAATTAAATACTTAGATGTAAACCTTTTAAAGAAACAACTAGCGAAAACCAACAACAAATCTAATGACAATACTCTCAAACCCATGATAAGGTTTTTTTCATGAAAAGAGGAAGGGATGGCTTAGAGGTAATTAAATGGGCTTAAACTCCAGCAGGTTGAGATCTCTGCCCTAAGACCGTCTCTGTTTTATCTTACAGCTTCCTCCCATGCGAGCATGAACATAGTAACTTTGCTTTTTGAAGCAGTGTCTACTTGGTATGATTCCACAGGAAATTAGATACATCTTTGAAGGAGCAGATTCAAATCGAAAGTTTTTTGAAAACAATCCCGTGTGATCACCTCTATTGTTATTTCGAGGGGATAAGATTGGATGTAACCTTATTTTTAGGGGAAGAACAGAGTCTCTTCAGGAGCACCTGGAACTCTATAGGATTTTAAGGGAGCCTGACCCAAATTATTCTAGAACTAAAATCTTTGTCCTTGTCTATATTATTGAACGAGGGTGGTAAAATATTACCAAAGTTGACATAATAACGAAGTTCAGAGCAGTAACCACAAGTGATCAGGGTCTGTAGCTGATGGAAGATAAAAGCCAAACAATCTTCCCACAATGCTCTGGTGATATTGACTAACTGCAAAAGAGGGTCTCACGTTATAGTTACGGTATTTCCTAAATTATCTGTGATTTAAAAAAATATGTTGATCCATCTTTTTTTCAGGGTGGTAGAAGTGGCTGTGGTTTACTTTTACTAAAAGGTACGTGTGTTTCTTGTCTTCATAAACACAGAGCTGAGGGTTGTGATCCATCTTCGTGTAATTCACTGGGCACAGGCTTTCTTGTACTCACAGAGAGTGCCAAAGCTGACATCACCTTTCTTGTGCCCAGAGGGCTCTGGCTGGATGAACTGCAGGGCATGTGCCCTGAGTTCATGTTCAGCATCAGGGTCAAAGCAAAGAGAGCTCTGACAAGGATTCCATTGTGAGTTTGCTGTGGAAGTGCCATGACGAGTCTCTGTGCAGCTTCTTGTGTATAGCATCAGTCCCCCCCCCCCACTTCCTTCCAGTGAAGTCCTGACACAGCTTTATAATGCAATTGAAAGAGGAGGGGAGGGACAAAGAATGAGGGGGAACCATAAGTGGGAACAGTTTCTGTTCTATTCTAGGGTATAATAAAATGGTGAATCCTGCTTTCCCCGGCTTCTGTAATTTCCACCATTTACTCTAAAATTTTAGAGTAGAGAAAACCCAAATGTCATTTTACTTGTAAGGAAGTTGGAACACACAGGGGTCAAAGTACTGGCTGTAGAAATGGACATCAGGCTTCTCTACTCCATCTGGGATCTGATGCCTACATACTATTAGGAACACCTGAACGTAGTCTAAATGTGTCTCATTGGTTGATTATTCCTACTGTGCACAGTATTAACACATAGCAAAATGTTCCGTCGGGGTCCTTACTAGCTTTAAGAGTTAAACGTAAAAAAAGAAAAAAAGCGAACAACTTTGCAAGAGAAAAGAGCGTTCTGTTAGTTATCCCTCCATTTCCTTGTCTTTGAGCAACTCACAGCTCTCTAAGTTGTAGAAAACTGATAATAGTACCAAAAAAAGTCTATCCATAGACATGGTGATGAATTGCATGTGGTAGAACTTCGCTATTTCCAGGTGGATTTTGAGAGGTTCATATGTACCGTATATTAATTTCCACATTCCTGGGGACCTTTACCACATGTGTATTCTAAGGATTCTCCTCTGATATGGTTGTGATATCTTACTGGTTCCCTCATTAACCAATGAATTTAGTAAAAATGTTGACACATGTTCGCTTTATTTTTATGTGACAGTGATGGTTTTACAATTTTTGAAAAAGATCTTTATTAAGAGCTTGACCCAGTCTTTTTGCTTCTACAGACTTTTTGTTTCTTTTAGATTATAAATCTATAAGGAAAGAAACTTCACAAAATTAGAAATATTCTGACTGACCTGATAGATTCTTATCAAATATTTCTGCCTTTGGTGTTCAAATACGATCCTAAAGGTAAAGCGATAATGGGCAAGTGTGCTTTGACAGGTGCAAATGTGGATAAAAAAGAGAAATGGAGGGGGGAGGTTTGACAGAGGGAGAGTAAACAATGGGACCACACCGATGGAGCATACTGCAAGGGTACAAGTCAAATCTATCAAGTATAGAACATAAATGTCTTAACACAATAATCAAGTAAATGAGATGAAAGCTATATTAATTAGTTTGATATAGCACTCTAAATTGTAGAAAAAAATCAACACAGTGTACCCCACATCTGCATAAATGTATTCATGATCTATGTGTATATGACTTAATAAAAAGAAAGCTGCAAATGTGAAGTCTTGGCCCATGCAAAGTCTAGATTAGGACAGAGGACCCTGTGAGGAACAGCTGCTAACTGCTGGCAAGGCATGTGGGTCAGTGTGCCTCTCAAAGGAATGGAAGCTTCTTAAACTCACGAGGACTTAGGTTAAAGGTAAATAGCTCAAGGAATTGTTGAATTGGTTCAACTGGATCATGGCAAGAATGCTTTTCTTTTCCCATAATCCATCGCTGCCCTAAATGGCCCCCTGCCTCACTGTTTTATCCCATGCTTGATTCTGAAAGATAAATATTTAGAAAAACATAACAATGCTAAGATAATAAGAAACGCCATTTACTGGGAAGCTACAACTTATATAGACACCTTGCATTCATCACCAGAGTTGCTTGTTTGTCTGGAAGTTATTAAGGATCTACCTTGTAGAGAAGATAAAATCAACATTCAAAGAAGCTAAATAGCTTGCCCCAAAGCACTAGTCAGGATTGAAGCTGAGAGTTCAACCAATTTTTTTTTTCTTGACTCCAAAGTCTCTGGGTTTAGCCTTTAGGCAAAATGGAGCCTGTGTACCTGAATTCTATCATCTGGCTCTGAATCCTGGATCTATCACTTCAACTTCTCTTCTCTCCCACCCTACACAAGGTCACAGGCTTTCAGGAGATGAATAAAATAAAAGATTAGGGGGGAAAAACTAAGATAGAAAGGTCTGAAAAATAAGAGAAGAACCATGAAAAGTGTGTGGTCACAGAGAGCAGAGAGGGGAGAATATCAGTAAGAATGAGATGATCAATGGCATCAAATAGTATAAGGATGTCAACTAATACAGTTGAAAAGAGTTTTTGTGGAGCAATATTAGAGAGTCATTGGCAGCTTTTGCTGGAAAATTCCAGCAAAGTAGAGGCAGAAACCAGAGAATACTCTGGTAAAGGCAGGTGTCTGTGTCGGGAGAGGATACAGGATAAAGAACTTGAAGTCACAGGAGAGGGATGAGATGCTGATGAAATTTTCTGAAGAGCCCTTAGAGAGATACAAAGACTATCTTAAAAAGAATCAGAGGCGTGAGCATTATAAACCAGAAGAGAAACCCCCAGGCAAGTTTAACGTCTCTGAGGAAGAAGAAAGAAGGGTGCTGCTAGTGAAAGGATGTAGGACAGAGGGGCACCAGGGAAGGAGGACAAGTGGACGGTTTTCTGGGTGATGGTGTGGGCTTGCTGGTGGGAAGGAAGGCAGAGATTATTTACTGTGAACATACCTATACATGGCTGGCCAGAGGGTCTGCAGACCCATGGGAATGGCACCTGTCAGCCTGGTGGGGGGTTTTCCCACCAGAATTTGAAGACCGAAGATACTAGATTGGTTTAAGATTAGGGATAGGAGGTTGGTGAAAGAGGTAAGGTGCAGAGAAGGGCAAGGTGTGTGAGGGAAATGGCAATTCCGGCAGAGGTGACTAAAGATGTGGGGGAGGTCGTCTGGCTGAATACAGAGCAGTTGAGCCCGGCTGGGATCCCGAATGGAAATGATGCGTGAAGAACCAAACAGCACACCTTCTGTCGGAGGGAGAGCACGGTGATGATGAAACAGCCTCAGATTTTGTCTAAAGAGCAAGGTATGTGTGAACGAGCCATTGATAACAAAACAGTGGAGACTCCCTCTGTATCTCAACCCTGAAATGTTAAAAGTGAATAAATTATTAAACAGTAACTTTTCCTCCTAATAGAAACCATTGTTAATATACTAATATTTATTTATTTATTTATTTTTGTTACAGTTGTTTAGCTGGCCTGGGCTGGGTTCGAACCCGCCACCCTTGGTGTATGTGGCTGGTCGTAACCACTAGAAATCATTTTAAAGAGACTTCTCTTCCAGCTGTTTCAGAAATAGCATTATATATACACAGAAGAAGTGGCCTATTGGAGTTTCTGATTTTTTTTTCTTTTTGGGGTAGGTAATATTTTTGTGTGGACATCTCTGTCTGGTTTGCTTTGCTTACAGGCGAAGCCAATTATCTACTGCACACCAAGGGACACAAGAACAGAGGCACATTCAGATAATTCTTTAAGGGGTGTCTTGACAGAGTCTTTGAAAGTATAAAAAGGGAGTGAGAAATCACCACAAAAATTTCAGTGTTTAAATTTGGAGATCTCAATCTATTTCTGCCCTCGATCAGGAATAAAGGAAAATTAGCAGCTGTCTGTCTATTTATGCCGAGAAAAACAACCTTCTTCCAATCAAACCTCTGCTTCTCACGTTGATTGATAGATGGCAGCAAGCAAGACGAGGGAGCTTAAGCCATTTTGATAATAAAATGAAATCATTTTTAAAACTTTCGTGTCTGTGATACATTTTAACCTAACTTGCTTGTTTAAAAACCTATGAAGACTTAAAGAACTTTCCAGGTGTTTGTCACCACTTAGGGGGAGGGGAAGGGCTTTATTTATCTTGTTTTCTTCTCAGCCCTTTAAGGATTCAGTATGAGCTCATTCTCTGTGTTAACGGGGATGTAGAAACTACAAATTATATAAAATTCTGAATCTGAGGCTTTCTGAAATCAGCTGAGAAAATGAGACGTCAATTCGTTTTGTCTTAAACCTGCTTAAATTTGTTTATCCTTGAAGAAATAGTAAGTTAAAGCTTCTGCTTGGAAAGCTGGTAAGATAATTTGGAAGTGGGAGTGGGGTGGGGCTGAAGGGGTCAGAGGAAGTGTTAATGGCAGATTCCCCGAGACAGCTGGCAGGGGTACTCTGCAAATCAATGCTAAGCCAGAAGGCTCATGGACGTGCACCAGTCTATTAAGTTCTTCTCTCGATCAGGCTCAGCATTTTCCTTTCCATTTTTCTATCTGGAAATACTACTATTAGTCCCTTAATGTACCTCCCTGCAAGAGACACTGAAGAAGGACTTCAGGGATTTGGGATATAATATGCTTTCGGTCATTCAACAGATGAGTTTCCTTAGCACTTTGCCTAAAGGAAACTCGCCTAATCTAAAAAGGTTAACTTTTAAGAAATATGTGTGTTATTTTAAACTTTAATTTTTATCTCAATATTTTGATGTGTAGCAATATAATTTTAGCCATCAATTTCCCCAGTCAGAGCAAAAGGGCCAGGACTCCGAATGAGAGCAATGCAGGGCATCGTAGCAGAACGTACGGAAGTTAGATGGAAGGTGAGGGGTTGCTACAGTCCCTTATACTCTGGGTAATGTTTAATGACTAGGAGTTTTGGTGCTATTTTAATTTAGCAGTATTTCTAAATAAAAAAGAAATTTAAGACGCAGCATTCTTTTTTATACTATTTTCTTCTCTTTTCTGATTAGATTCCTGCAGGTGCATGTGCAGACCGTGTGGGATGAGCTCCAAGCAAGGGGAGAACCGCCTTGAGAAACCCATGTGGTTTTAACATTCTTGCCGTTCCTCACTGCTAGCCTTTTAACTTCTATTGTATGCAAATCCTATGTCAAAAATGTCTTTATCATTAAATTAATTTTTTGGACAATTTAAAGTTTTTGTTCAGATTTACTGAAGGAAATTGAAGCATGAACATGTATAAATTGAAGGGTAGAATGTAAGGATTTGATGGGCATAGACACTGTAAAATGATCACCACAATCAAATTACTGAGCACGACCATCACCACACTTATTTGCCATTTCGGTTGTGCGTCTGTGTGTGTGTGTGTGTGTGGTGAGGACGCAAGGTCTGTCCTCTCAGCAAATTTCAAATGAATGATACAGTGTGATTAAGTAAGTCACCCGCAGTATTTTAGATTCTCAGAACTTGTTCTATAATTGCAAGTTTCGAATTAGCATATTTGAATATTAACCTGTTAGTCACTTTTCTGGAAAAGCTAGACGTGTATTCTAGAAAGCTATATTTTAGAGAAAGATTGTCCAAGTTTATTTTTCAGCCAATTTTCTACGTGACTGGCCCACAGCCAGCCCTCCAGCATTCGCCTGCTCTCGGGCCTGATGTGAAATGTCAGGGCACTAGCTGGGAGCAGTGTCGGTGGGGGAACTCTGGAAATGAATTTACAGCCTGGGGATGCATGTTCTCATTTTGTCTTATGTCATCCGTGTTTCTCAAGGCTTCTGGGTACAGATCCTCAGGGAAGTACCGTGCAGTCTGGAGAAAGCTCTCAGTCTCTTCAACTCCAACCTTGCAGCTGCCCTACCCTCTGGAATTAACCCGATTTGTGCAGCCAGGCCGTGTAAAATAATGTATAGATCACCAGAGACACAAGGCTTTCTTGGGGGTGAGGGGTGGGGTAAAGAACTCCCTCACAGTAAAAATGTTCACAAACAGGTCCTAAAAAGTTGTTCCGAATGCCTGAAACGTATTGTTAATCTACGTGTGTAAGAGTGAAGGATCACAGTCATTCTCAACAAATGCAATTTGCATGTCTCAATTTTATCACCACATCTTTAATGTTTCAAAGTCCTTTCCTCCCTTCCAAAAAAATTCCTAGGGTTTAATAACATAGCGATGCTGAGTTATTCTCTGTAGAAGAACCTAGTAGAGGTGGAACGCAGAGACATTTTACAAGCCAAGACGGAGTCCGTCCGGGCTCTGCAGTTCTCTGTTACTCTTGTAACCATTGATAACATCGCTCAGCCTGAAGCTGCTTGGAGCTACATTCTGCAGGGCTCAGTTTTGAATGTTTGATGTTATCGGTGGTAGCAGGGAAAACCAAAAACAACAATGAGTGTTCAGGTCTTGGTAGAGCAAAAAAAGAGAAAGTATGCCTAGACCGTATTATAAAAATGCAGATAGCTCTAGTTACCGTAAATCCAGATTTAAGCGCCAGCGAATTTTGGTTGCTGAAATTGTCGTAAGATTACTTTCCATCACCCTCTTCATAAAAACAGAGGCTAACTTAACTATCACTCGGTTTGCTGCCCTTTCAACACATTTTTGTGAAGGAGGGTGGCAAAACGCAGTGCAACAGCTACTTCTCTGGGAAAAGCCGGCCTGAGCCTAAGGGAAACATTCACTACTCATATGAAAATCTGTCTCATAGTGAACACGCAGAGACTTTTACTGGGACAACTAAATCAAGCCTTCAGCAACCCAAGGAACACAAATACAAGAAACTTCTCAGCTCCTCATTAGAACCGAGTTAGGACAACATTACAAGAAAGTAAATCGTTTTATCTGGTTGTGGTAATTCAGGGAAAGTTAATTGACTACGCAAATAACAGCTTTGATAGCAACATCAAAGTAACTGTGACTGTGTAAGTAGGTTTTAATCCACAGAAATTTCTTGCAAATTGGATGAAAATATTTTTTATTATGATTGGAAGAAGTGCCATTGTTTAATCCATTTTTAAAAATGATACTGGATTTAGTCAACCCCTCAATCCTAAGTTGTGGCTATCGGGGATGAGGGCTATAATAGCTAACTTAGGTTCTATTACATTTTGTAGTGATGTGGATGGGAACCGAAGAAGAAAAATTGCACTCATGTTGAAATTTTAAAGGCTAATTTGTGAATGACCTCTTAGCTATTTGTTGCTTGGAAGGGAGAGCGGTTGTTTCTAGGCAATGACCTATGCGTTAGTAACTTTAACTGCAATTAATTTAGAAAACTATTTTGCTCTGAATAATGTATGCATTTTTAGGTGTGTTTAACAGAAAAGGAGAAAGGACTCTAAATTAAAAAATCACTTATAGTGGTAAAGCTACTGATGATCTCCTTCATTGTAATCCCTTCCTAATAGGGTTCCCTTTGCCATAGCGCATGTTCCGTAATGTAAGTTCAAAAGAGACTGGTGGAAAGGAAATGATGTCAACATCGCTTGGGAGACCGGAAGGAAAATCAGAAGCGATTTCTCCCAGCATTTGTGCTGCTGGTAATAACAGCAGAACACCAGTTATACTCACAAAGCTGCAATCAGCAAGCCCTGGAAGAATGCGGCACTGTACCTGACGTCCGTTCATACCACCTTTCTTAAGGGCCGATCAGGTCCAATGGAAACAATAACAAGCTAATAATCCAAAATTGCTAGTCAGCATTCTTGCTCTAGTGTATGAAAAGCCTGTCCCTGGTTGTTCCTTTACAATTGCCCATAACGTGGTTGTCACCACCCTTTAGCAATCTTTCTTCTACCTCATCTTGACAGCCTATTAATATATTTTGTACTGTGTTATGTTTTGCAATGTATTTTATTTGTACTTAGAATAAAACTCTATTAGTTATTAATACCTATGGGGTACATCATACTATTAGTTACTATAGCATTACTTTCTTTATGACTTTAACACTTTTTATAAAACTGTGTTAATTTTTTTTTTTTTTTTAGTGACAGAGTCTTACTTTGCTGCCCTTGATAGAGTACTGTGGCATCATAGCTCACAGCGACCTCAAACTCTTGGACGGAAGCCATTCTCTTGCCTCAGCCTCCCAAGTAGCTGGGACTACAGGCGCCCTCCACAATGCTTGGTTATTTTTAGAGAAGGGGTCTTGCTCTCGCTCAGGCTGGTCTCCAACTCCTGAGCTCAGGTGATCCATCTGCCTCGGCCTCCCGGAGTGCTAGGATTACAGGCATGAGCCATCATGCATGGCAACTGTGATAAATTTTTTTTTGCAGTTTTTGGCTGGGGCTGGGTTTGAACCCACCACCTCTGGCATATGGGGCCATTACCCTACTCCTTTGAGCCACAGGCAATGCCCAACTGCGATAGTTTTTTTAAGTAAGATTTGTTATTGTTGCTGTCAGTGTTGTGGCCATAAAATGGTGTAAGTTTTGAGTGGTCTACACTAATTCTCTTTTTTCCCCATTAACTCTGAACTTGAATTGTACAATGTAGGATACTGCAAGGCTTTCAGAAATGTGCGTAAATGCTATAGCAGATGCTTGTACTTCTAAATACACATTTTCATCAAAAGAATATTTTAATAATGTCATATATTTGTAAAGACATTTATAATCTTCAAACTGCTTCTGCATGAGCAGTCTTCCAAAGGTCAAACATAGATTTATCGTCCTGATATAAAATAACCAGCAAATCTTAACTTTTAGTTCTGATTATATATGCATACAAAGAAATAAATCATCATGTAAAACAAATTTTTTTTTAACGAAACAGAGAAGTTGCATTTTGTCGACAGGAGGTTTAGTGCGGCATAAGAAGGAGGCTGTGAATTCACACAGCCTGGTTCAAAACCAACTTTATCAAAAACCGGCTTCACGATCTCTCTGTATCTCAGCCTTCTGATTTGTAAAATGAATGTAGAATAGTGGTTACCTTATAGAGGTGGTGTAAGGATTAAATGTTTTATTACCTGTAAAATACACGATAGGTCATGTGTGTAAAGTATTGTTACTGCCCTAAAACACAAGATTACCCAAATTATCATACAGTACACATTTTCGACTGCTATCTGAGTTTCTTTAGGTGGGATCTCTGTCCTACTTGCTGTTATCACTTCACTGCATAAAACTTAAGAAAAATTCAGTCCACACGGGTTCAAAAGATTTAACGATTTTGATTGCTTTATTTTTTATTGTCTTTTGACTACATAGTTTGAGGATTATTCCAAAGATTATCACTTTCCTTCCCATGTAATCTATACCATATTTTAATGTTTTGATTAGTTTAATAATTCTTGATCTTATTTTAAAATAAAAAAAGGGCAACAAATAGGTGTCCAACGGTGAGATAGGGGAGAAGAAAAGCTGAAAAGTCTAAACAAACAATAGTGAAATTTTTAGATAGAGATGTTTTAGTTCTAAAACCAACAAGCTAAACATTTGTAAGTAGCTAAAATGCTCAATGAGAGTTCAAGTGGCTGCCATTCAAGATACGGAAAAGGTACAGTTCAAGTTGAGTTAGTGGGAAAACAAATGTCTTTTAGCCATAAACTGTTGGATTTGACAGACTCGGAAAACAAAACCCAAAGAAGTGTTTTCTCTGAAAAACTTATGATCTTATTTCATGATTCTTAACACCCTTAACTAATACAGGGGTTTAAGATTTTGACTATGAAATTGTGTCAAAGATAACTCACCAGGCTGGATTCTAATCTCCCTAAGCCCCGTAAAGAAGTTTTTAGATTAATATTCCTTCAGACTATGAAAAATTATTTTATTTTATTATTTATTTTTGTTTCAATAGCTTCAGGGGATACAGGTGTTTTTTTTTTGGTACATGAATGATTTGTATAGTAGTGAAGTTGGGGTCTCCAGTGTGCCTGTGACCCAAATAGGAGGATCTCCTCCGTAGATAATTTTTGATTCCTCACCTCCTGTACTGTTTCCAGAGTCCATTATTCCACTTTGTATGACCATCTACGCCCATGATTCGATTTCCACTTACAAGTGAGTACGTGCAACATTTCAGACTGTGGAATTACAGACCTTAATGTCTATAAACAGAGATTTCATTTTTTGTGCTTTGAATTCTAACAGCCTTCTCAACTGACAGATATTTGTCTCCTATTTCTTAAGTTACCTTTTCCTGCTCAGTAATGATCTTTCCTACTGAATTATATTCTTGTTGTCAAACCCAACTAAAAGAGAGTCAAGTGGTTGAGTGGAAAAAGCATCCAGGGAATAAAACGTTACCCCAAAAATGTACCCTGCTGAAGCTGCCTGCTACAGCCAACCTGAAACCAGGTTCCAGCTGCTGAAACGCCCTCCTGGGACTCTAAGAATCGTTTACTCATTGCTGTCACTTATCAATCAAAATTTGCCAGAAATATATAACATTTCTCTCTCTCTCTCTTTTCAAGATCTCTACCTTGTTTTTGTTCTTTTTTTTTTTTTTTAATAGACTGCCACTCTGTCACCCTGAGTAGAGAGCAATGGAATCATCACTCACAGCAACCTCAACTCTTGGGCTACTCAGCCCCTTAAGTAGCTGAGACTACAGGCATATACCACTAGGCCGGGCTAGTTTTTCTATTTTTAGTAGAGACAGGGTCTCACTCTTGCTCAGGTTGGAACTCCAGAGCTTAGGCAATCCACCTGCTTCAGCCTCCCAGAGTGTTAGGATTATAGATGTGAGCCATCTTACCTGGCCTTGTCTTTGTTCTTTGGATATACCAAATAACAGATGTATGCCCCAAATTGAAAATCTTCTTTCACAAAATAAATGCTTTAATTTCAGGGATGTGTCTGTGTATTTTTATTTGACTTTTACGTTATTTATCAAAGAACAAAAGGCATATAGATTTGGTAACAAGTAAGTTATCAGTAATATTCAAGCAAATAATAGTGGAAATATATTTAATTATAAAGCCTTACAAATGAAATTGATAATATATTCTGCACGAGTCATCTTGGTTGAAGTCTCTGTGAATCGTTGAAACGTATTTATTCCTGGTGGTCACAGAAGACAACCACATCCCACTTTGTGTTAAGGTGAGAATTATGAATTAATTCTTTAGTATTCATAATGTTCAAGTACGCAAAGATTGCTTTCCTTAAACTCAGCGTCTCTTAGTAAATTTTCTAATTAGTTACTATATTCACTCTTACTCTTTTTAGAGAATGGCTTCTCTTATAGACTCAGTATCTTACCCCTTCCTGCTGATTATCCTTTGTTCTCATTCACTTGACTGTGCAGCTACGGTCTAAGTCGTGGCTGAATCTGTCTTTGCTTTTAATGTGGCATTCCTGATTGGTTAACTTTTATCAGTCCTCTTGGTTCAGGTTCTCTGAGCCCACTGCCTATAAGCAATTTTAAAGGGGATGTTTTGCATCCTTTACATGCTAACATAACAAAATATATGATATAGTTTTTCCCTATGCATAATATTGAGTGACTATGTTCACATTATTTCTTTTATATAATTTATATAACTTTTATGTCATTTATATACATTTCCAAAAGCTTCTGCTCCTAAATTATTTAATATTTTAAAAAATCCTACAAAAATAATAAAAGTACACATAAGAGTAAATCTTCGTGATCTTGAGTTAGGCAATAATTGCTAAGAGATAACACAAAAAGCATATGCCATAAAAAATGGTAAATTGCATCTAAACAAAATTAAGTATTTTTGTACTTTAACAAACATGAATAAGAAAATCAAACATAATTCACAGACTGAGATAAAATTATTTGAAAATCAAGTATCTCATAGGAGACTTGTATTCAGAATTTATGAAGAATATCTATAACTGAATAATATGATTAAAATTGAACAAAAGAATAGATATTTTTCAAAGAATACAAACAAATTAGCTCATGACAATTCGTTTAACATCCTTGTTACCAGGCAAATGCAAATCCAAACCACAACTTCATGTCCACTAGAAAAACTATCAAAGGGGAAGAAAGTAACGAGTATTAGTTACGATAAGGAGAGATCAGAACCGTCCTACATTGCTTCTGGGAATAGAAAATGGTGTAGCTACTTTGCAAAACAGCTTGGCAGTTCCTTTAGAAATTAATTGTAGGCTGGGAGTGGTGGCCCACACCTGTGATCCTAGCACTCCAGGAGGCCAAGGTGGGTGGATTACTGGAGCTCAGGAGTTTGAGATCAGCCTGAGCAAGAGTGAGACCCCTATTGAAAAAACAAGCCGGGTGTTGTGGTGAACACCTGCAGTCTCAGGTACTCAGGAGGCTGAGACAAAAGGAGTTTAGGGTTGCTGTGAACTACGATGCTGAGGCCCTCTAGCCTGGAGCAACAGAGTGAGACGCCCTCTCAAAAAAGAAAAAAATAATAATTGCAGATTTAGTATATGACCTAGCAATTCCCCTTTTAGTTAGCTACCTGAAAGAAATAAAGATATTTGTCTACACAAAGATGAATATACAGAGTAGTAATACTGACAATAACCAAAATGTGGAAACCACTCAAATATCAGTCAACTATTGAATGAAAAAATGTGGTATATTCATACAATGAAATATCATTCAAAACTAAAAAAGTAAAAGGTACTTATATATAACAAAACATGGAGGAACATCAAAAATAATTATGCTAAGTTGAAAAAGCCTGAAATAAGAGAACAAATTGTATGATTTTATTTATATGAAATGTCCAGAGTAAGCAAACCTATAGAAACAAGAATTAAATCAGTCATCATGTGGGGCCGGGAGTGGGGACGAGGTGTAGAAATAGGGAATAAATGCAAATAAGCAAAAGGGTCCTTCTTAGGGTGATGGAAATATTCTAAAATTAGATTGTGACAGTTATGCAAATCTGTAAATACACTAAAAAAAACTGAATTGCATGCTAAAATGGGTGAATTTTATGGTATATAAATTGTATCTGAATAATTTAATTTAATATTTTTATTTCAAATTAATATGAGGGTATAAATGATTAGGTTACATTGTTTGCACTTGTTATGTAAAGCTCAGGTTGTAGTTGAGCCCTTCACCCAGGGAATGTTTTGGTTATGAATTGAGCTGTGATGAACAGTCTAGTGCAAATCTTCTTATGGTAAAATGATTATTATTTTCTTCTACGTAGAAACCTAGTAATGGGATTAGGGAAGGTTTATTTTTAGTTCTTTGAGGTTTCTCAATACTTATTTCTATAGAGGCTGTATTAGTTTGCAATACAGCAGAGTGAAAGTGCTCTCTCCCCATCCACACCAGCATCTACAGTTTTGGGACTTGGTAATGTAGGCTTTTCTCACTGGGGTTAGGTGACATCTCAGGGTGGTTTTGATTCGCATTTCTCTGATGAGTAGAGATGATGAGCATTTTTCATGTGTTCATTGGCCATTCATCCATCTTCTTCAGAGAAGTTTCCGTTCATGTCTCTTGCCGGGTGATAGATGGGATTGTTTGCTTTTTTCTTGTTGACTAGACTTCTCTGTAGATTTTAGTCATCAGCCCTTGGTCAGATGCATAACATGCAAATATCCTCCCATCCTGAATGTTGTCTGATTGTCTCCCATCCTGAATATTGTCTGATTGTTTTAGGTGTTGACTCCTTAGCTATACAGAAGCTTTTCAGTTTAATGAAGTTTCCGAGGTAGATGCAGAAAATGTGTTCAACAAAATTCACCATCCTTTTCTCACAAGAACACTTAAAAAAATAGGCACAGATGGGAGATTTCTTAAACTGAAAGAGGCCATTGACCACAAACCCACAGGCGATATCATACTGAATAGAGTAAAACTGAAAGTATATCTACTTAGAACTGAAATCAGGCAAGGAAGTCTGCTATTGCTGGTGCTATTATTTCAATGTAAGTGCTGGAAGGTCTAGCCAGTGCAATCAGGCAAGAGGAGAACAAGGGTATTCAACTCAAAGGCACAATACCCTTTAGAGTAGCTTCAAAGACAATGAAATACCTGGGCCTATACTTAACAAAGGATATGAAGGGTCTCTACAGAGAGAACTATGAAACTCTGAGAAAAGAAATAGCAGAAGACAGTAACAGATGGAAGAACATACCATGCTCATGGCTGGGAAGAGTTAATATTGTTAAAATGTCTGTACTAAAAATGTCTGTACTACCCAAAGCAATCTACAGATTTAATGCAATACCCATTAAGACACCAACGTCATACTTTAAAGAACTTGAAAAATAGTTCTTCCTTTCATATGGAACCAGAAAAAAGCCTGAGTAGCCAATGCAATTCTGTGGAAATTAACTCTTGACACAGTCCTATGCCTGTTCACACATGAAGTAACTGGGACCTGGAGCTGAGTGTCTGCTCAGTCACGAAGCCATAGTAGCAGAGACAGGACTAAGACTCCACAGCAACTTCTGCTATTCCCAGCGCTACACTCTGTCTTTTCTAAATACCAACCTCACAGTCAGATACATTGAAAAAGTCAGTTCTTTACTGCTTGAGATAAATTGCAAGCCATTAATCTTTGTTTCCTCCCTGGAAGACTTACTAGGACAGCTGGGTACAGCCTGCGTCTCCTTCCTCCTGCTGTATCTATGCAGTTTATTTGAATGTGGTTCTCTGCAGTCCACATTTTCCAGTTATCCTCTGGAATAAGGACATTCCTCTGAAATCTTCTGATAAGTTACAGTTTATAAGTGCAGTAAAAGGTATTAATTGTGACAATCGCATTCAAATACTTTTGTGACAAAATTATTTCTGACTTTTTTTTGGTAATGCATAAATCTGCAGCTTAATATTATATAATTTGTACTTGAAATGGGGTTATTTGGTCTACAAATGCATAATTAGAGGAACGAGAGACATAAGAAAAAGAGCAAATTTATTGTTTTAAAGAGGATAAATTGATAGAACCAGAATACTTTTTTCCCCCATCCATTACATACCACTTTATTTATGTTACTCCCCAATTTAAAAAACCACCAGCAATACCCCAATACCTTTAAGGTGCAAACCATTTATGTTGCCTTCCAGTTTATCGTGTACTTCTCCAGCCACAGCTCCCATGGTTCTTCTCAGCAGCTCTCTAGTCAGCCTACGGCCTGCTGAGCACACGTCATACATCACCACCTGTTTCGTATCATGTACTACATTTTTTTCACTGTACATCCCATGTTCCTCTCTGACTATAGGCTTCATACTCCTTCAAATCTCACTGCTTTTCTGAAGAGCCTTCTTTGCCTTCTCTTTCCTCTAACCCTCTACATTCTTAGTGTATGTGTTACTTCTATGATGCTAAAGATTATTAGTAAAACTTGTTATATCATAGAAGGAGAAAGTGAACATTAGAGAAGTTAGCTGCTGGAATATGACAACTTTCTGACTACGTTCATTAAGAACACAGCTCAGTTAACTGATCCAGCAGGTGCTGGAGGCTTGGGATACAGAAGGCATTGTGCTAAGAGCTTCTGGGCTTCCGAGTGAGTAATATCAGCTATATGAGTCGTGTGCTTTTAGAACAAGGCACTCTATAATTAAAATGAAAATAAGGGAAGAAAAGGTATGATCTGATATTTTCTGGCTCCATAACTCTCAAGGTCGTTTTTTAAACTTTAGGAAAAGATTTATATCAACACTAAGGAAAGATTCCAATGGTTTTTCAGCAAGCTTGGGGAAGTTCACTTCTCTGAGACTCCTTTCAAATGTGTGTGTTAGACAAAGTGATGGTTAATTTTATGTGTAAACTTGCTTTGAAGGTACTCTTTATATAAAATCCTAAAATCTTTTGTAAAGCAGATGACCTTTTATAGTGTGAATAGACCTCGTTCAATCAGTTGAAGGTCTTACTATAAAACAACTCCCACCCAGAAGAGAAAATTTTGCCTGCACTCTACCTGCGAACTCCATGTGCAACATCATCTCCTCCCCGAGTGTCCAGCCTAGGGGTCTACCCTGAAGATACGGCCTTTCAAGCCTCCACAATGGCAGAGCCAATTCCTTAAAATAATGTCTTCCCTCTACTCCTATGCACTTTATTGCTCCCCCCCCGCCCACCCACCCAGGGAACCATGACTAAATTGCTAAGACCCAGTTTAGCTCTATTTTCTTGTGATTCATAAATACATTTCTTGTTCAAAGCCATGGTTCGCGCTTGGTACCTGTGGCTCAAGTGGCTAAGGCACCAGCCACATACACCTAAGGTGGTGGATTTGAATCCAGCCTGGGCCCGCCAAACAACAATGATGGCTGCAACCAAAAGAAAAACAGCCAGGTGTTGTGGCAGGCGCCTGTAGTCCCAGCTACCTGGGAGGCTGAGGCAGGAGGCTCACTTGAGCCCAGAAGTTGGAGGTTGCTGTGAGCTGTTATACTACAGCACTCTACCAGGGGGACAGCTTGAGGCTCTGTCTCAAAAAAAAAAAAAAAAAGCCATGGTTCGATTTTGTGCACAAATCTCTGTATGCATTTATTAGTTTCCCTGAGTTTTCCTTGAAGAGGAATCACTGCATTATAAGATATGTACAGCGTAAGATCCTTGATACTTGGATTGCATAGGGTACCGTAAGGCTTTCTGGCATATTGTCAGAATTTGTAATTTTTAAATTTGAACAGCATAGAAGAAATAACTATGGACTGTTTGTTATTTTCATAGTCTCACTGATGCTATTTCTCTTTCTTCTTCTCTGTGAGGTATCTCCCCTCTTCCTTCTGTGACTTTAGGCATAACTTGGCAGCAGGACTACTCTGAATATCGATGCTTTCCCATCTTTCTTGCTTGTTGTAGAAAAGAAACCACTGTCTAAAGCCATTCAGATGAGAAATTAGTATCTCCTAACGTACTGCTGGAGCAAAGAGGCCCTTTCCAGTTACCTCAGTAGGAAAGTATAGCCACTTGCAAAGATTTAATTCAGTTTTCCTAAACATTACATGATAAATTTTCCTGAACACCAATCTAAATGAACCCATGTTTGTAATGCTGCTGTGTTCTGTTCCCTCTGAGGGTCCATTAATAAGGCTTGGATTCATTCATTTTCTTTAATTTGTTTATTTATCTATTTGGCAAATACTTATATAGTTTGTAATATTTACCAGGCACTGGGATATCGCATAAATAAAAGATTTTTGTCTGCTCTGTGGAGCTTATATCCTAGTAAGAAAAGAAGAACAGTCTATCAAATGCACAAAACTTCTAAAAATTGAGAAAGTCCAAAAAATAAGCAAAAATACGAGAATAAACATTTGGAATTATAAAGAAGGAACACGTAGCAAGTTATTTTTATTCTTTTTTTTTGCCAAAGGCACATGGGCCACGGGAACATTTGTATGTGCTATCCTTATAACCCATTGGCCATTGGAGAGGCCAGGATTGTACCTGAGGACCCCACTATTTTTCTGGGCAGGGAGGCCTCCCAGAACCCCAGTGGGCAGGCTAGAAGCCACAAAGCTCTCAAGGGAGGTGTTATCTTAGTACATTTTGACAGAGTCGTCTTCAATTACAAAACTAAATCATTTTCTTTATAAAAGCTTCAGAAAATAATCACAAAGAAAGAAATATTGACAGCCTAGCTTAGCTTCATGAGAGAATCACTATTAACCCTTTAATACATTAAAATGTGGAACGTTAATAAAATACACATGCATAATGTACACCGTTCAAAAATCAGGCTCACCATGTACAGAGCATTTTGTAGCCTGTGTTTCTGCTTAAAAATATCTTGTAAAGTTTTTTGCTGCCTTTAAGTGTTTTCCCAGAACACGATACAAAATGGCTATACAATAATTTCCCCAACCTGTGTACTATTTTGCACATGGATGTTTTTCCATTTGTTTATCTCGTCGTGGCATCTCTGATCATTTCTTGATCAGGTACATTCATAAAAGTGAAAGCATTGGGTTCAAAATGCACATTCGTATCATTCTTGATACGTACGTCCAGATTATCCCCATTTATACTCCCACCAACAGGGTGTCTACACACTAAAGAGGTGATATTAAAGAGCAAAAGCAAACCAAAGGCTGGAAATTAAGATGAACAGGCAAACGGTGCCCCTACAAAGCTTCACAGCTATCCACGGTGGTAATTGCTGTCTTTGAAAATGACTCTCTGTTCAGTCTGAACTAGCTTCCATCTCCCGTCTGCTAAGTCCATGCGCAGATTGGTTGTTTAATGGCTCTGAGCGGTATTTATATGCAGGATTTGGGCATCTTTCCAGCTCTCGCCAGCGTTTACTCAGCCAACCAAATCCATTTTTTGCCCCAAGCAGCCAAAGTCAAACTACTCTCTTGGAGGTTTCTAAACCTCTGTTGAGTGTTACTTGTACATAATGCTCAGAAACTCCTGTCTTTTCTGAGGTTTTTCTTTCGTTCTAGATAGCAAAGAAGTGATGATGGTCTCTGTTTCTATTTTCTCATGGAGGTTCAGAATCCTTTTAGTTTTCCCCAAGACACAGGGCATTTCCTTACTTAAAACTCTCCAATGGCTTTCTGTATTATTTAGATGAAATTAAATAAAACATCCTCATGGTGGAAAACATTATTCTCTGACCCTGCTAACCTCATCTGTGACCCTTGGTCTGTACTGTCCAACTCCATAGGTCTTCTCTTTGTCCCTTGAACTTCTTGAGCTCATTCTAACCCCAGGGCCTTTGCATTTGTGGTTCCATATTCTTCTTTTCTCAGATTTTCATTTCTGAACTTTACTCATTCTGATGCAAATGATCTACAATAGCTCCTCCTTAGCATCATTCCCTTTCATCCTACTCTACTTTCCTCTTAACATTATTTAACTTTATGTCATTTCTTTATTTGCTATTTTTTTCCATCTGTTGTTTGTGTCTTATTGATGGGAATATAAAGTCCTCTGAAGGCAGAAACCTCCTGTGGGTTTTCATAGCTATATCTCACTATAGTTTGAGCTGTGCTAGTTATAATAAATATGTGTCCAATAAAAGAAAGAAAAACAGAGAGAATAAAAAGCACCAGATACACTAGTTCTGTGCTGAAATTATTATTATTTATTTTTTTGAGACAGAGGCTCACTCTGTTGCCCTGGGTAGAGTGCCATGGCATCATCATAGCTGATAGCAACCTCCAGCTCCTGGGTTCAAGCATTCCTCTTGCCTCAGCCTCCCAGATAGCTGAGACTACAAGTGCCTGCTATAATGCCTGGCCAGTTTTTCTACTTTTAGTAGAGACAGGGTCTCACTCTTGCTCAAGCTGGTCTTGAACTCCTGAGCCCGAGCAATACACTCTCCTCAGCCTCCCACTGTGCTAGGATTACAAGCATGAACCACTGAGCCCTGCCCAATTTCCTAAATAAGTTTGAAAGTTATACTGAAAGTCTTAAGGAAGTAGTTTGGCACATGCCAAACCCTCAAAATGGGTTAATTCTTTCTCTGGGAGTACATGGATTTTCTGAAAAGTCTTAGAGTGGAAGAAAACCAAAAACATATCAGAGTAGTGTACAAGTGAGGAAAAATACTGTGATTTTTCCTTTTGTCTTTCCTTTAAAGGATGTTACTTGTTACCTTTGTCTCTTATATATTTTTTCAAAATTTGATAAATTGGGAAACTCATCTCTGTAACACCTACAGAATATTCAAGAGGAACAGGATCTATACGATGGTCTGGGCTCTGCCTGCTGGTCAGCATGCTGCTAATTGGCAGACATATGAAATATTGCAGCCCAGTTCATAATGGCCAGGTCATAGAAGAAGCCCAAGAGCCCATCGATCCATGGATGGATCAATAAACTGTGGTATATGTACACCAGGGAATACTATGCAGCCATTAAGAAAGATGGAGACTTTACCTCCTTCATGTTTACATGGATGGAGCTGGAAAATATTCTTCTTAGCAAAGTATCCCAAGA